>JAQQPU010018386.1:3709-17545 GCA_029168905.1 Artemia sp. Kazakhstan ARC1039
AAAAGGGAAAGAGAACTTGAGTAAAAAATCAAAACTTTCGTGGTCCATTCTGATAAAGTTCCTGTAGTCCCCTTGTTCTTTATCGCGCATTTATTTATTCAGTAAACGATCATGACTGAAGTGATTTCTCATCTTTTACCACTTTTTGGACCAACGAAGTTTCCTATTTTCTTTTTTTCCCGCTTTAGCGCAACCAAAATACATGCAAGAAAAGCAGAATCAGTATGGTTCTGCATTTCAAACAAGATACACTTCACTACCCGACTCTGAACTGCAACTAATGTATTGTTCGTGAGTTAAAATTAAACTTGAAATTAGCTTTGGTCAAGATTGAACGATTGATTGAAAAGTTGATGAAGCACACGTCAATTGATTGACAGAAGCTTTTGATCAACATGATTGACTGTCTAGGGTGTCCTTAAACAAAGTAGTTGAGCTTGACAAATGAAAATTCTAAAAATAAGCTGAAATAGCAATTATTAAAAATCCCTAAGTTTTTTTTCACATTGTTCAACTACTTTGTAGAAAATATTGAAGGAAAAAGTTTCCAAAGAAATTGTTTACCCAAGATCAATCAATTTACAGCGCAAATAAGGTCTTGGGAAGGTATCTACAAGCTCTCATCTCCATGCTTTGCCTACTGTTGTTTTCTGAAAACCAGAATTTTTTTTGAATTTGACCCAATAGTTTGTTTTCCTTGGATAGTAGGTCTTGGCAAGAACGTTTCTAGGATTTGCTTTATTTAAAACGAACTTGAATTGTTTTTTTCTTATTTGACTGCTGGTTTATCTAAATTGCAGCTTTGATTGCTAAGGATTTTCCTTTTGAAGGCTCCATAACAGCAGACACAGTAACATTGCTGATGGTTAAATGACTTTTTCAGTCATTCAATCACTCTTCCATGTAAAGCTGGACAAAATTAACCATTGGCAAGTAACAGCCTAAATTGGGCCTACCAGAATTGTTTCTAGAAGAAGCACTGGGTGTCAACTTGCGTCTTTACTTTTAAATACTCATCTCTGATGCTTGAGAAGTGGAATTGTCTTACCTGTCATCTTTTGAGGGAATCTGATTCATGTTTTTAAGAGGTATTCACTGGTTGGAATAAAGTTTTATGGACCAATTCTCTCAACATTATTTTGACGAACTCTAGCATCAGAAGATGTCCCATATAAAATACCCCTCCCCCTTTGGTAAATTTTATCCTTGCTGAAATTCCCACAGGGAAATTTCTGGTAGACTATTCTGCCTGAAAAGTTGTCTTTGGCTTACTTTCATATGAAAAATACTTTAATTTTTGATCGTTTTTCAAATCATGTTGGATATCCCCCTTTTTGGAAAACTTCTCGAAAATACCCCACCACCTGTTAGGTATTTTCCTGCAGAAAATTCCCCCATGGAGAATTTCTCACGAGGAAAGTCTCCCCCCCCCCCCTCAAGGCCCTCCACAGAATCCTAACCTTGCTGAAAATTTCCCCTTAAATCAAAAACTAAATTTAGTTGACGAAGATAAAGTAAGACAAATAGAAATAATTTCATACAGGCATTCTGGCAAATTCGGCTATTGTAAAATATTCCCTGTAAAGCTCGCCCCCGTAATCTTTCCTTCCCACAGAAAATTATCATCGTGGTAAATCCCCAAAGCAGAAAATCCTCTCAAAAAGATGTCTGTTTACTTCTAAATAATCAATGTGACATTTTATCAATGTGCAAATTTCGTAACTTACAGCCATGCCTCTATGGGGTGTGGAGTGGGGGTTGGGGTCATGCTATCCCCGAAGGCAGAGTTATAGGACCTTTCACGCATGCTGAACAAAATGGTTATCTCAAAATTTTGATCGGATGACTTGAGGAAAATGGAAGGGACTAACTACCCTTCTGTTTCTTTGGTTACTTAAAAAAGGCTCCAGAACTTTTAATTTCCAATCGAATGAGCCCTCTTGGTCTTATAGGATGAATGGTTTGATGAAATCATCCCTGGAAAAGAAACCAAATAAACACATCTGATCTTTCTTCTGATGAAAATCGTAAGACAAGACAAGATCTTTTATTGACAAATAACACATCACAAATGAATTTCTAAGCTGGTCGACGGAGAGCAGGGCTCAATGCGTCGGCCATAAACAAATATAAGAAAATGCTGAAATAACAAATATAAGGTATAAAAAAAATATACAAGGTAGGAGATAACAGAGGGGGCCACCCCTGCGCGAGAACACCACAGCACAATTCATACTAATATCAATTATTCATCAATCCCAACATCCAGACAAAGAACCATTTTTGAAATATGTTTTTTTTCAAAAAAGATCTGCTCTTGAAACTTGGGAACATTTCTACTAATTTAAGTTTATTTACAATATGAGGAATCTTGTATCTGATTGAGAATATAGCCCCTTCTGATTTAATCGGAGGAAGGCGATACTTCTTGGAGAGGACGGGGTGGACAGGAGAAATATGAGTCTCAATTATACCCAAATTATGGAAATAATTTGTTGAAGATTGAATATCATAATACCACATTGCTGTATGCAGGTCTTTCAGATGTTCAAGATTAAGTATATTGAGAAAAACATATAATGTTTGAATTTCCGAGAGATTTTGAAGCCTCATTGGGCGATGAACAAAAGTCCCCAGAATTCTAATTACCTTGTTTTGAATTATCTGAAGAGGTTGCAGATGCAGCCTAAATGTATTGAGATAGATTACAGGTCAATAATTCATATATGATTCAATTAGAGAATGGTATAAAATTTTAAGGATGGAAAAAGGAAACACATGTTTCAATCTATGAAGACAATCTAAGTTATTGGCAGGTTTCAATCTCAAATAATCAGAATGTTTACGGAAGGATAAAAGCTCATCGAGAATAATCCCCAGGTAACGAAATGATTTTACTCTTTTTATCCTACTTTGATTTACAATTGAGTCTTCTATGGCAATTTTATTTACTGTCCGCTGAGACCGCCCAAAAGTCAAATTCAGTTTTAGAAAAATTTGGAGCTAGGTAAGTTACATGCAAACCATTTATTCAAAGATTTTATTGCTATCACCATTTTCTCAACCAACAAAGATGAAGTTTTAGCTTTTACTATCACCGCCGTATCATCTGCAAAAATTACTGCTAAGCTACTATCTTGGGGTAAACACCTCGGAAGGTCATTTATATAAATCAAAAATAGTAATGGTTCTAATACTGATTCCTGGGGGACTCCAGTATCATCAATAACAATGTGGCTTGACAGGTGCCCATTTATTTCTACCTGAACTTTTCGACCATGCAGGTAAGATTTTAGTAGATCTAGGCCATTGCCTCTAATACCTGTGTTATTAATTTTCTCCTGCAAAATTTTGTGGTTTAGCGTATCAAATGCCTTTTTTATATCATGGAAAAGAGTAGACACATGATTATCATCATTTAGTGAATCATTAATCTCATAAAATTAGCGCAGCAATAGCTTGTTCAGTAGAAAGACCCGATCTGAATCCAAACTGATTTTTAGTAAATAAATTTCTTTTATCGAAATATGAAACAATTCTTTTTTGAATAACTTTTTCTAGAACCTTAGATATTGTAGAAACAAAAGCTATTAGGATATAGTTGCCTATATCTGTCTTATCACCTTTCTTATGAATTGGAATAACTCGTGCAGATTTCCGAACTTCTGGAAATATCCCTGATGATATAGATGCATTTAAAATATGAAGCAACGGAACATGGATTACACATACAAGTTCTTTCAGAATATTTGTGGAGAGCCCATCTAGACCTACAGAATTGCCACTTTTTAGATTCGTAATTAGTTTCTGGAACTCACCGAAAGTAACAGGGGCCAGGAACATACTAGAATTTTCAGACGGCGGGAGATATTCTTTATTTGAATAAAACGGAGATTTCGGGGAATTCAGTTCAACAGTAGTATTAATATGAGAAAAATAATTAAATAATCTGCAGCAATATCCTTCCCCTTTCGATTCAACACCTTTTTCATTTATGATCACTTCAGGGTGTGGTGTCTTTATGAAATTCCATGTAGTCCAAGGTGAATCAGATTTTTTAAATGAATTTTCATAGTAAGTTTGTTCACTTGTTCTATGAATTTTAACCAGCAAATTTCTATAGCTTTTTAATCGCTGTACATTATTAGCCGAGGGGTATTTCATTTTTATCTTATACACTCGATTGTTTTCCTTGATAGATTTTTAAAGTGATACACTTATCCAAGGTTTTTTTGGGCGAGGTCTTTTTCTGATATGTAGTTTTAAATGGGCAGTGAAGGTCCAGTTTTTCACTCAATATTCGATGAAGTATATCGAAGGAAGTATTTGGGTCATTCATATTAGTAACTTCACTCCAATCTACATTGCTAAGATTAGATTTCAGTTCATTCATATTTACTTGTGAGAAATTTTTCTTCTTCATAGCATTTTCTTTATTGACTATCTTTTGGTGCGCTTTGAAATCAGACATTAAAATACAATGATCAGATGTATCTTCCATAACCACGAATGTAGCCTCACATGAATAAGATGCAAAAATGTTATCAATCAGAGAAAAAGAAGAATTTATTATTTGTGTTGGAATGAAACATAATGGGTTCCTATTATGAGAAAGATTACACTCTAAAAATTGAAGGACATGTCGGTCAATTCCTTGCTGGCTTGATGGGAGATATCCAATCAAGTCAATATTGAAGTCCCCAAGGAAGAAAAATGGCATTCGAAGATTTTATATTACACTTAACATAGTTTCAAATTTGCCAATAAAGTCTACCATGCTAGATGAGAGAGGGCGATAAATTACAGCAATTAAAATTTTTCATTATTTGGTAAAAAACATTCTACAATACAGCTTTGAAAAATTATCTCAGTATTCAGATATAGAAATTCTTCTTTTATTCGTGCTGGAATATAATTTTTTAACTAGTACTGCTAAACCACCTTGCTTTTTTCGATTTCTGGTTACATGAAAAAATTGGAAATCGCTAATATTAATTTTATTTGCCGAATTTTTATCTAAAAATGTTTACCCGATTCAAATAAAAAATTTCAATTGCACCTTGCCCGCTCCTCCATCCACGACCGTTCCAAAAAGATATTCTCCTAATATTTTGGGTTTTATGAATTATTTCATGAGAAAACTAATATTTATTTGGGGGGACTAAAAACAAGTTTAAAAATTTCATTTTTATCATGGGATAGGGGCCTTTGGAATACACGACTGAAAAGGGCTGAATTTCTTTCAAATTCTTCCAGTCTAGATGCAGGGTTCGCATGAACTTGACCCCACAAAAACTAAAAGCACTAAAACTCACACTAAATGAGTTTATTCTCGTGAAATATACACGTCATTCAGCTACGAGCCCCTGTAATGTTAAATCACACCATATCGGGAAAAAAACAGAGAAAAAAATCAATATATCACAGAAAATATTTACTTATCAGCTAAATGATATTAATTGACCACACAAAGAAAAAGTCTATTTGGTTTTACTTGGAACCAATCCATTTTTTTCTTCTCTCCAATTTGGTCGATATAGCATAGGATTGGTGGGACTACTGGAGGAATCCAAGCCTGAAATCCCTTCTGTTTATGTTCACTTTTCTTCTTTAGGAGTGATGAGCGAATTTCTCGGACAGACTTGCTCACATCGTCGGATAAATACACTTTAAAGAATATCGGACAATTATCCATGCAGGCTTTTCCCCTAAAAGCTTGATCGCGAAGTAGTTTGTTTGCTCGCAAAATCGGAAACGTATCCTTAAAGTTGTGGAGTTAGATTTTAGTGAATTTTTCATTTAATTCAGTGACCAGCAATTCAGATTGAATATGTAATTTCCGCAATAATTCACCAATGTTTTCCACGCCCTCTTCTTTCGTCAAGCACTTTAGGTTCCAGGCTATGACGTTAGTTCGTTGGTCAACATTTTCTAAGATCATTACGTTAATTTTTAAGGGTCCAAGGCTGGGATTATCATAGGACTGGCTCACTGATAGCCGGAGGTCCTTAACCTCCTTCTGTAGATAAGTGATTGCGTCATTGGAACTGACGTTGGAACAACTTTTTTGGAACTATCCAAATTTTGGGTCCTTGATGATAGATTACTTATCTCACATCTGATTTCTAACATTTCACTTCTCAGTCCTTGTATTTCTGCTTGAATGTTTGTCACAGTTGACTATATTTCTTGAATATTTGTTGCGAGGCTTTGAATTGATTTATGTATCGTTGCGCTATCAGTGCATTCACGAGTGGATTCTAGATCTATATGTCTTTTCTTGGTTTTCCCCGTTTAAATTGTTAGAACAAATTAGCAAAAACCAGCCGAGGACACAATCACACTAAAAGCTATTAGATTAGTTCGTCACAACAGGTGTATTATTCAGTTATATTTAAGTTGTTATATCCATTATCAATTAGCTGTTCATTCATTATCTATTATGTCCATTTAAGTTGCAAGACCACGCATGAAAACGATGTTATTTGGCTGAGAGAATTGAATGAACTAACAATTCCACATTTTTGTGCATAGGAGCTTGAAAGCTCTACAGCGAGGTTCTCTGATATACTGAATCTGGTTGTGTGATTTTGGTTAAGATCGCTTCATGTATTTGGGATATTCTCTCCTTTTTCAAAAATTAGGCAAATTTTCTAAAGCCCTTAACTTTTGATGGATAATATCAAGCTTAATGAACTATATTTTGAATCATCATAAAATTTTGAATCTGTTGAAATGTCTATTGTTATGAAAACTCTATTCTTTAGAGCTTTGGTTACCATTGAGCCGTGTTGCTCCTTACTTACAGTTCATTACCTTGAACTGTTTGATTTATCAAAAATGTTGTAAAAATATCAAAATTATTAGACCTTGCAGAATTCAAAGGGAATAAGCCAAACCAAAAGCAAGGACAATTTCCATCTTGTGACAAAAATATAAAACAACCTATTAAAAAAAACACTATAATAAGAAAGCTCAAAATTTCCAAAGAAAACATTGAACAATTGTAAAGTTAAAAAAAGGGGCTGTTCACTTATTTAATAGATCAAATATGTGCAGGACAAAGGTTTTTCTGCTGAATTATTTTCAACTTCAAGTCTGATTATGAAAATTATTTCAGTAAAAGACCATGGAGAATCAGAATTAGCTTACTGTATTAACAGTCCTACTCTATGAATGAGATTACATCCAAAAAGAAGTTTTTGCAGTATGAACTCTCAATCAAGAATTTGCCAAATTCTGCTCTAAACTTGTGTCCAAAGAAAGAGAGGCAAAAATGCCACCATCACAATCGCTCCGTCTTCATAAACAAATTTGTAGCTGGCGTCTGCAACTGCCAACAGAACAATTGAAAAAAACGTTTTTAGTTTCAAAGTTCACTTCCACTTAAATTTGGACACTCAATATTTATATGCTTTCCCTCAATGACTCCTATACAGTGAGATAACTGCCATCTAGCCTTAAAATCATTTGCAATTTTTTCTAGAGCCCTTATTACTCTAAACTTTTTTCAAAAGAAAGAGTGGCAAAAATGCCACCATCACAATCGTTCCCAGGTGCCCCAATGTCTTCATAAACAAATTTGTAGCTGGCGTCTGCAACTGCCAACAGAACAATTGAAAAAAAATTGTTTCAAAATTCACATCCACTTAAATTTGGACACTCAATATTTATATGCTTTCCTCAAAATCATTTGCAATTTTTTCCTAGAGCCCTCATTAACAGAATGGTAAATAGTGGTTTTTTAAAGCATTAATAAAGGTTGAACAAGCATTTTTAATAATTCCAGACACAGTTGGCCGTCCAACTCTGAAACCAAAGCTTAAATTGTCATGGCTGCATCCTTCAGCTTAAGTCGCGAAGTATGATGTGCACTCCTAGTAAAATTGTTTTTCTGAATTTACTGTCTTTTCTTTCTATTTCTGGCTGAATTTTTTCTAATAGGATATCAAAAGAAACTTTATTCATTTTCAAAAATTTCTGATAGCCTACTTAGCATTGTTAATTGGCAAAATTAGTTCCTTTATTAGATCGTTATGTGAATTAAATCACAATCATTTTGCCATAAATCTATGGCTAATTGGAGAAAAAGCCAAGACAGATAGTCTGAGCGGGAAGCACAGCTTGCATAAGCCTTTTTAAGGAATGTATATAAATTATGTCATTTTCACTTGTTGATAGATAGTCTATCATCCATCCATCCTCAGAATAAATTGGGGGAGTCCACCATCTTCTCTTGTGGTGTTTATTACCTGAAATTATAGGTTAGTTAATTAAAATACTGAAATATATTAAAGAAAGAAAAATATAATACAGGAAACAGAAGACATTTTAGCATTTAGCAAGATAAGTGCTAAGGTCTAAAATCATGTCCCCTCCACCTTCACAAAATCAATTGTCTATTTGTGACATAAATAATTCCCACGAATAGAACAAGGACATGCCTGGAAAAGAAAAGAGTATTTAACTATACTTTTCATAATTATTGTTTGAAGGACAGAAAGAACAACCGTATTAGCAAATTTTTATCCCTAGACATGGAAAACTTTCCTAACCTAAAGATGAACAGCACTAATTGACAGATTGGCATTTTAAATATAATTTTTGAGCTCCAATAAATTTCAACGATTTTTCAACAATAAGTTTTCGAAAATTAAACATCACAATTTTAAGTTAAACCCAAACGGAAATCTATCAAAGGAAAGGTCGTACATTTTTGTCATTAAGACCTTTCTTTATCAACTCTGTTAGTACTTTGAGAGTTAATCTCCAGATTTTGAAAAAAAATTAATATATTTCATTCATGCAGGGAAGAGCAGTAGAGTTCTAACTCAGAATGTCTTAAGGCTGTTGAATCTATTAATTGTCAGAAAACAACAGAGGAAATACAGAGCAAGACAGAAAGAACTAATTCTGGATTATCATCAGATAAAAAATGCATAAAATGAAACTTAGATATATTTTATTTCCAAGTAATTGAAACTGCTTTAAGTTTTAATTTGCTTTTGATAGATAGCACACATTTTTTTTTAAATTGTCAGCTTTGGTTGGAAGCTTATATTTTTACCCCTTTTATCAAGTTCCAGTCTAGAAGCCCTATCCCACCAATTTAAATTTCCTCTGACTAGGCCTTAGCTTCAACATTTTGACCACCTCGAATTCTAAATTTATGACATCTTCTGCATATGTTACATGTTAAACTTCTACCTAATAGCAAAATCCAATGTTTGATTGAAGTTTCTAAACATTAAACTGCAGAGAAAGAGATACTAGCATATTTCTTTTGGATTTTTGACCAAATCAGCCTTGACAAATCTTTTGTAGTCTCCCTCTCCATAATTTGGATCATGGACCACTTGTGTAAACATCTTAAATTAGCTATAATCTGGGATAGCAGGTACGGCATCATATATTGTGACATGATCTGTCACAATAAGGGCTAATAAAATGGATTTCAACCAATCAGATATGTATCCTGCAGAAGTGCTTTGGCATGTAAATTGTGATTTCAGGTTGATCCATATTTCCTCAAATATTAATTTATTGAATATAAATCAATTTGTTATCACTCCCCTAGTTCAAGGTCTTAATTGCAACATTTATCACAAATTTTATTTGTCAGATTTTCATGTATCTTTCCATTACTATCCATTTTAAAACATTTCTAAAAATTTTGTTGTAAATTATGTACCCAATCACATAGATATATTACAGACTAAAAAGATAATTGGTTTCTCCTATTTTCATGTTTTTGTAATTGAGAAATCCCTTATTAGGGCCCTGTTAATAGAATCAGTACATACAGTAAGTAGTGCCTTGCTTATATCCTTCTTCTACTGGGTTGTTTTTGTGCAACTTTTAATGCCCACTGGACTGAATAACATACAGTAAGGAATATTTTGTTTCTATTGGGGGTATCTAGTTTGTATATTTACCAATCTGCCTAGTTTAAAGGCCCTGTCAGTAGAAACAGGACGTGCAATAAAAGTGTCTTATTTTACTTTCCTTCTACTGAGTAGTATCTACACAATCATTCAATTCCAAGCATAACAAAGCTCATGCAAAACTAACACTAAATCACAATGCAATTTTTTAGAATAACCATATGATCTGACTAGGCCTCAGACTTGACTAAAAACTTAATTTTCACCGTCATATTAGAAAAACAATGAATAAATATAATAGAAAATTTAGAATAGCAAAAAGACAATTATATACAGCTTGGGATTGTCATGAGAAAAACAGTAGGCTACTCCAGTTTTGTAAATCCATTTATAACACTAAAGCGGTATTGGGCTCATTACATGCTGTGCTTGGGAAAACCCAACAGCAAAAAGGTTATAATTTTTTATATGGTCTTCTTACTTTTATAACTTATCCTACTTTCTAATACACCAGAAGCTCCTCCACTAGAAGTTAATTGATTCATTTGTCTACTCTTAAAAAAGCTTGTGCCTGCTGAATAATGGTCAGCATTGCTTAGGTATTGATCCCCTAGTTCAATCTCTTCAACTATGAGCGCCATACATGACAGTGATGCCAGGTGCCTGACTTTAGATATCGCACCAAGGGAAGCGAAAATGCGCCATAGGTGCATTTTCGCTCTATATTTTTCGACTGGAGTTCAAAATTCAGGGTAAATTAGATCTTGCAGGGGTGAGTGCAAAAAAACGAAACAAAAACAAAAATTCAGAAACAATGTTATGAATAGTATGAATTTTGCTTTTCAGAATACTAGAACTCAAAATTGGTAGGATTCAGTCTTCATTGACATATTTCGGCACCATATTCTGAAATCTTAAACAGTGAAGTATTTTTAACTGATTATATGCACTTTTGTGGTCGAAATTTTCTGTTCTCAGTCTCTGGCTTGACAAGAAAGATATTTTCCTGAGTTCTCTGGTATGTCAAAGGATCAAATAAAAAAGGGAATTAAAGAAGATCTAAAAAAAAAACGCTTGCCAATATCTAAGGTTGTATTTTACATTACTTTCTGGCTAATAGGCTGAATTATTCCCTATCAACGATAGAAATTGTGATTAAAGACCTAAAAAAAAGAAATAGATATTCAGTATACAGGTCTTGCAATACAGATAAATTATAAGAAAACGTGGGAGTTAAAGGCGCATTTGATAAAGATAACTAATAGATATGATTTTCTAATGTAGAGCTAAAGAGAAGTATGATCCTTGAAGGTCACATCTCTCAAAAATGTCATTTAGGTAAGTGACATCAAAGTTTACTTCTTTATACAATGTTTTTATGACATTGCAATTCTAAGCATCAAAAAAATTAGTTACGTTAAAAATTAGGTAATCAAAACTCTGTTACGAGAACAAAATGTTTCGTAGATTTCAAAATATAAATTAGAACGATAAGAAATTAGACCTGCCGTTATTAATGCAACTATCTATAAAATTGCAGGCTAAAGACAATGTTCTTAGATTTACCCCGCGTTCAGTTAAGTTTATTGTAGTTATTGTTATAACTTATTGGAATTAGCAATAACATTGTATTAAAATGAACGCCGTTCACTCATTTGTGCGAGCAATTTAAAAGTTAACAAATGGAAACAAATAACTTCATTATTCAGGCTGCCATTGATATTTTTCAAAATATAATGAGATTGAGGAATCTTCTGAAAACGAAAGTGACCCAGTGTTAATAGTACATTTGAGTACTTCGTTTAGGGTTTGTTTTTACAACCTGAAGGTTAACCATAGCCTAGGACCTTCAAACTTTCGTTTTTTGCTTCCAAAGTGTGCTCTTTTAAGACCTACTCTTGTTCTCTTAATTCTATTTTTTTCTATCTCTTCATAACTTTTTTGTTGATTCTGGTTTGGTCGTTTTGGTCTTTTCGGTTGATTTGCCATAAACTGGTTTTGCCTTTATTTGCTGGTCTGCCGTTATTGTATGGCAACTGCTGGCCAAAAACACCGGTGCAACTTAAGGATTGTTCCCCATGAAAATATCCATGTCGTCAAAGTATGGCCAGTTCATTTTTCCAGCCCCAGTTTTTCCATTTTTCAGTCGCTGAACCTTGTACTGAGCTTTTAAGTTCTGCATTTTGTTTTGCAGTTTTTGGGTGCAACTCTCACTGCTGCTTTTTCAAGCTCGTTAGCAGCCAACTGCCAAAATTTTTTTGGTAAGCTTTGACCTTCATTTTCTCTTTTTTTTTCTTCACTAAAAGAAATCAATAATTTTGTTGCCCTCATTGTCCATGGGTTGCAATTTTCGTCCAAAATCCCTCAAAAATTCAAAGGAAACTTTTAACACCTAATCCACCAAGAACATGCAACTGAATTGCGAAATTCATGAAAGGGAGACAAGTTATTTTATTGTATTGTTTATATATATTTACACTACTGCATTATGTCCCTAATTTTTACAATAGCATGCAGTTTTCCAAAAGTGTCAACATAATTTAATTACAGTAAATAATGAATTAACGGCTCACTTCAATAAAAACAAAATAGAGTATCAAAAGTCAAAGAAACAGAAATCATAAACAAGGAAAATACACCAAATAAGTAAGCACACTGTTTGCAGACAGTTTTCGTGGGGAATTTTGAAACGGGGGTGGATTTAATTTACAAGTTTACTTTTTCTTAAGGGTTTTTTTATACTTAAGGTGTTTCGTACTTTTCATTTAGAGGTAGCAGAACGAAGGGTTTGAATCCCTCCTCCTATGAATTGAATGAAATGGAAAATAATTGAGTTTGTTACCTCTATCTTGAAATTAAGGATTACGGGTTTAGAAATGCTTTCTATTCTATGATTCTGATTCCCAATGAGAGCATTATCTAGAGTTTCCGAGAGGCTTGTCTGACATCCGACACTACAAACAAGAAAATCATAATAAACAAGGAATTTCTCACTTAAAATGAACAATTGACAGTTCAAAATGACAACTGGACAAATATGCATATGAGTCGTGTCTGGATACCTTCCTAAGACTGACTTTATTCACGAAATTTTCAGTATATATCCACTGTAAAACAACTATTTTGCTGACCTCTCTCATGTGTGGGAAGATACAAAAAAAGGCTAACATGTTTGAATGCTGTTTAGATGCAAATCTGCATGTGCAAAAAGTTAGATTTTAACAAGAATGTGCAAAAAAACTACAATTTATATGACCACTCCCAAAACTTCAATTTGCTTCAACTAGATAAGGAAGATGGCAAAAAATTTGGATTTATATTTGGGAAATTTAAGTTAGCCAATGCCCAGCAAGTATGCTATACTTTGCACGTAAGCCATTACCCATAGCTATTACGAAATTGTAGGGTGATGTAAAATTATACTTTTTTCAAAAGATGCAATTTTTTGCTTCTATGCAAAGGAAACGCTTTTCTCGGCTATGCAATACGTTGCATATCTCCCATCCCCCAGTTGATGATGCCCACATCATATAATTAAAATATTTTGTTATGCATTTATTTTTACAATTAAAACACAGTTCATTATTTTTATATAAAAGGAATACGTTTCATTCACCATGGGGGATAATAAATTTTCAATTCTACTTAAAATTGCGATAATATTCATTAGATTATATATTCCTACACCTTTGATCACAATAATGTCACTTAAATGTAAAATAACATTTTAAATACACTGACAATAATTGGTTTCTTTTTTTCTTTAATACCAAGCTTCAATTGTTTCTCTTACGTTACTTGTTATTGAAGGTTTAGTACTTTTTGTTTTTATTATGATTATATAATTAAGTGTAGCTTTGTTCAATTGATGTTGGGTATTTCAAATTATAAATCAGGAATTAGTTACCCATCGGCTATTAATGCGCACGGTGAGGCCATTCTGATACCGTTT
>JAQQPU010018387.1:737-17544 GCA_029168905.1 Artemia sp. Kazakhstan ARC1039
AAGGAAAAGGATTACAAGCAAATTATTAACCTAAAGGAATTAAAATTATCAAATACACAACAAGGTGATAAGAATAAAAAGCCTACTGAAAGAAAAAGAAAAGCCACCGAAACAACCACGCCTACATATGAGACTCCAGTAAGAGATATACAATCTTCAATGTCGGAAACTACGACAAGCACAGCCCCAGAAATAACCGCACTTAGCAAGGAATCACCTAGAAATTTGAATACAATAACTTATTTAAGACCCACGATACTTACAAAATGGACGTGGTCAACTGGACCCATGTTTTACAGCACCCAGTCGATTGGCGTATTTACTATAGGCTTAAGAGCAAGACTCCCAGTAAGGCATACCGAAATGCAAACGATAAAGGTACAGGCGTTTCAATCAGCAGAGAAGAAAGATAAAACTAAGAAGGAGGAAGAAGATGATTACCCACACAAGAAATGTTGGACAATAGACGGTAAACGTACGTGTGCTAGATTAGCAATGGCCGATGAGCCAGCAAAGGAAGATATTGAACCATTACCTGAGCTAAACGAGAAAAACGCTCTATGAGTATCGATTCACCAATCTTTCCTAATATTATATAGACAGAGACTACAAGCACTATTTGAATTGTTCAATACAGAAATACAAAAGTTAAAACAAAGTACCACGAGAATCTTCGAAGTATTTTTTCGAAAAAGCAAATATCGAAGATCAGCTAGTCTAATACCTATCGTGGGAGAATTAGCCTCACACTTGTTTGGGCTTTCAACTGAAGAAGACCTAAATATCCTAAGGGAAAACGTAGGAAAACTAAATAACGCCATGAACGTGACCTTACATGTCCAAAAAATACAGGCCAGTATAGCCAATTACCAGAGAGACAAAATTGAGGCAATCTCAAAGAAAATATCAAAAACAGTAAGCATAATGAATTACTTGAAAAATGAAGCAGATCGTGTGATTACCGATTCAAGCCTCACCATGGTATCACTAGACATAGTGACAATGTCATTACTTAACCTGGCAACTGACGTTAGCAAATTTGAATTTGCATTATTTGCCCTTACCGGAGGAACCTTGTCGTATGACCTAGTGGATCCTTCGAACCTAAAAAGTATCTTGGATGAAATAAAAACACATTTAACGTTCGGACTACATCTACCAACAGAACCGGAATTAGCAAACTTATTCCACTATTACACCAAGCTGAAGGTTCACATCACAGAAATAAACGAACAATTGTTTGCAGTAGTAACAATTCCGTTAATAAATCAACAATCAATATATGACTTGTATAAAATTTCCACGTTTCCTGCCAATATAGGTACAACTAATTCGTTCATGACTATCACCCCCGAAGCGGAATACTTGCTAGTCGATCAAGATAGGAGGAAATATGCCTTAGCAAATCCACAGGACCTAAAGGAATGTGTAGCATTCAAAAACCTAGTATGTCAACTAACACTGCCCATTTATAATGTAAAACCCGGATCATGTATGTTGGATATATTTTTAAAAGAGACTCAACAAGAAGAAATTCCCAACTCATGCGAAGCGCTAGTAGGCAGTACTAAAAGAGAAATATTTATTCACCTTAGAAATGATCTGTGGCTGTTTTCTGTTCCAAAAGAAACAGTTGGGACTATCTCATGTTATAATAACAGAGAGAGAATCGATCCAAGCTACAGAACTGAACTACTATTACAAGACGTGGGAACAATAACAATAAAACAAGGATGCCGACTGGTGACTAAGGAAGCCACGGTGCAAACGCCCCTCATAACAACAAGCACCAACATAATAAGTCCCAAGATAAACAACTTCAAACCAGTCAATCTATCGTATAGAATTCCCAATATTGATAAGGAAGAAGTAAGAGCCACAATATGGTCAAAACTAGAGAATATCAAGGGAACCTTACCACTAACAAAAATAAAAGAAGCCTTAGACTCTCAAATTCCCCTATTTACCAATGAAGACCAAAGACTGACGTATGTAGAAAGTAGATACGGACTATTTTCGACAACTTTTTGGTGGTATACCCTCCTGACGATAGGATTCGTATTCATAATCTCGTATTCTATACGGATCGCGTTGAACCTAAATTACGGAAGAGTGTTGAGAATAACACGTAGAAAAAGAGAAAAGTCAGATCACATCGAGCAGAGTGAGATGCAAAACCTAAACCCAGAACTCCCTGATAACCCTTAAGGTAAAAAAAAAAGTAAGGGAGGACGTGATCGAGCGAGTGAGAATAGAGGTCCTCATTCGTGCCATGTCCAGTCCCAAATTTTTCTTTTTTGTTTTTGCAGACCCATGCGGCCGCAAAAGACATATTTCTTAAGCGGTATGAACACGCATAGACAATAAAGATTTGTAAATTTATAGTAAACCAAGACCTCACATATAAACCATGTTGCCTACCTCGCAAATAGTAGTATAATAGAAAGGTAAATGTTAAAGTAGATGAGCGTTAATAGTATTTAAAAAATGTATTGAATATTGAACATGTGCCAAATGCACATATATACGTGTATACACATAGTCACTTATCATTTTTCTAATGATTACCTTATTTATATGATAATAATCTAATGATTGCGGCAACATGCATAAAAGCATGAAATCTGCCCTTATTTTTTTTTAGCATTGCGTTTAACTGTACCTGTACTAAATTGATGTTATTAATACCACTAATCATAACTATTATTTCAAAAAATTGTCCACGCAGAATATTATGAAAACCGTATGTTGTTGTTATATATGTGTTAACTTATGTAATTGTAAAGAGCATATGATTCTGCCCAGATATTTATATTCTAGGAAGCAAAGTAATCAGTGCAGATTAATTATGGTGTACCAGCATGCAGCACGGATACAACCCAGTAGCATCTACTTTCATCATTCATCAACCACCGACAAGTACTCACCAAGGAAATATCTAAAGACGATATCCTGATCACCAATCCAAATCACAAAAACCTTGTACCAGGTAATTTTATCTCAAGCAATGTCGGCAACTAAGGACCCTATACAGATATGCCTGAATTAATGATTACCTAGAGAACCGCCTCGACCTGTCATGTCGTAAAACTGCATAAATACCCGTCAAATCCTTAGACGGCAACGGCCTTAAGATTTAATGTTTGAAACACCAAGAATAAACCTAGAGTCAATCCCTCAAGGACTATGTATCTTAAGCCCCATATCAGAGACAATATGTTAACCAAGACAAAAAGTTTAAGTTTTGACTATCCAATTATTGTTAGATGTCACAAAACCAAACCATCCTCCATGAGATGAAGAACCAATCATAATCAATTTTGTGGGAAACATAAACTGTACGTGCTAAAGTTTTTCCCAAAATGAAGTGTTCAGAGAAGAAAACCAAACAGCTATTACTGTTTTCATCTCCATGTTAAGCCCTCAATAATCATGAATTATTGAACTGAAAATCAAAGACAATGCGTCGAGCCAAGACACTTAAATCAAGTTACAATCATGCCCTAGTTTAAATATCCTAAGGCAGCCCATAGTCCAAATAAAAAATGGATTGAACGTGAAAAATTTACGGGAAACACAGACTGTACGAGTATTTGATTTTCCCCGGTCAAACTGTGTCAAAGAAGAGATACCCAGCTAGCGACCAAGATACCCATTTCATGTGATCAATTCCCCAAGGGTTACGTACCTAATAGACATTTCAACGAATCTACAACATTAACCCCTCGTATATGACGTAAGGAACCACGCACGGACAATTTTGTGCATACAGTCATACTTGCGGACAACATAAACACTTATTCCAAAGAACGAAGGACAGAAAGCAAAACACCAAGAAGACAAACCATGAACAATTAGCCAACCCAGTAATTAAGTGAACGGAAACCCAAAGTAAGAGTGAAAACGTATGTGAGTAATATAGACACGTAGAATGATGAAGTAAGTGTGAAATCTTATGTATCTAGCTAATAACTTTAATGAACATAAAGAGTTTTTCATAAGACAAATGAAAATCAGTGTAAATTACATAAGCTCAGTGTTGCAATCAGACATTAATATTAAAATCAGTTAATGTGTCAAACTTTTTGCAAATTATTTTAATTTTAGTGTGTTAAAAATTTAGATGTAGTTAGATGTTTTAGACGTAGTTAGATGTTTTTGAAATCAAATACCTATCATACCAACATAGCGTCAGGTGGAAGTATAAACTAGCATTAGAAGTAGCAAATATGTACCATGTTAAATAATCAAGTAATTACAAAAGCGGAACTTAACTAGTTGGAGCCATGTAGAAGTATTAGAACATCAGGTGAAGGAATTTTAATATTAGGTGAAGGAATAATAATATAATCGTACCTATGTAACGTCAGGTGGAAGTATAAATTAGCATTAGAAGTAGCAAACATGTACCACGTTAAGTAATAAAGCAATTATTAGTGCCGAACTTAGATTAGTTAAAACCAAGTAGAAGTATTAGCATATCAGGTGAAGGAATAAAAATTTAATCGTGTCATTATAGCGTCAGGTGAAAGCATAGTCGAGTATTAGAAAAGAAAAAAATGTACCATTTTCAGTGATTAGATAATCGTATAAGGTGAAGGTAAAATTAGTGTTAGGTGGAGGAAACAATAATTACTATATAATCACATAACCTAATGTAGAAACTCTTTGGCCCCTTCGCCAAATCGAGTGAGTAGGCTATAAACCTTAAAAGTGATGTTGTTACATGTATAGTCTAGTAGAGCAATCAGAAAAAAAAACATATATATAAATTTTGCCAGAGCAGAAATAATTCAAGTAATGAGTAATAAGGCAAATTATTAAATAAAAATCAAATTTGAAAGTGTGGAGGGACATACAACGATGAGGACATCGTTAATAATGGGATGGATGATATGTAATGGGATAGATTCTCAAAAAATATACATCAAAATTCCCCAATTAAAGTTATCCCCGGTAAAGTAACATCACCCAAGAATGTAAACCTGAAAATTCAAGTAACCTACAAATCAAACAAACATCAAGCGTTCAATTTAAAATACTGAAATAAACGTAGTTAATTAAACAAAAAATCTTTCCCACAGAAAATGTAATAAGTAAATCCGACTCCCCGTCTCCAAAGTATCCAATAAATATTAGCTTGACCAAATCTCATACGACAGGTGACTAACACCTGTGTTCGAATAATAAGCGCTGGAAAATACCAAACTGTCAAGAGAGTAAGATTTACAATACAAAAAAAAGTAGTCACTCGAGATGCAAAATATATTTGCTTAAGCTAATTGCATTGTTCTGGAGACTAAATGTAAAACTGGGTATCTTAGTGCAATTAAATTGTATTATCCTTTACCAATTTTCAAAGAAATAAAATATAAGTCTTCTGAAAATTAAGCGACACCCTGCTGGGAAAATGTTACAATATAAAACTTTGATCGTTCAAAAAAATTCCAAAGTGATATCTTAAAAGTCATAAATTAAGCGACACCTGCTAGCAAAATATTGCAGTGTAGAATTTTTAGTTGCTAGAAAAATTCCAGAGTGACATCTTAAAAGTCATAAACTTTAATTAAACCCAAATAGCCCATTGGTGCAAACCTGTCCAATAGTAATGTAGGAGAAATAGTGCAGCCAGTAGGGACTGAGAAAATATACTTTTAGCAACGCCTAAACGTAACCTCCGGCAAGATTGCAGAGGATAGATAGTTTAGACTTACCAAATTTGAGCCAGTCTTAGTTGGAGTTCAGTTTGAGTCTTACACCAGTCTTCTAGCAATTTTTTGATCAGTCTTTTACCATGATTGTGTTGTAATAAACTTTTGCAGTGTATAAACTTTGATTTATTTCGTCTCAGTTACGATTTGTACTAGAGACCTGTGTTGCTAACTTGTTGATACAACCAAGAACTCTGCGACTATTATGTAAGTAACAATAAAAGCATTATTATTTTATTTTATTCTCTTGTGTTAATATTTCTCAAGCTTGTTAGTCCTTGTGGCTCCAATCGCTCCCAAGGGACACTGCAACTGTACAGTATGATTTCGACTCAGCATGGTCGATAATACAAGCTCCCCAATTGAACTATTAATGTAAGCTCCCAATTCTAGGAGTTCCGCCTCCACTCAGGTAAGCCACTCGCGGACCGCTAACCAAGAGCTTAACTAAATTTCCCATTGAATAAATTAATCGGAAATTCTCCATTGGGAAACCTCAAAAAGGGATATAAGAATTAGTCGTTTTGAAAACCCCCCCATTAGAATTAGCCCTAACTAACCAAGCTCTGCCGTTCAACAATTTTAAAAAGAAACCCCCCCGTTAGAAATGTAACTGTGACAAGGTAAATCACAACAAAACACTACTGAAATATTCCAACTCTTGCATTTCACGAAAGAAATTCAAATAAACTTTGAAAAATCAAGAGAGTGTAACTATGACAGGGTAAACCACAACAAAACACTACTGAAATATTCCAACTGTTGCATTTCAACGAAAGAAATTCAAAATGAACTCTGAAAAATCAAGAGAATGTAACTTGTGACAAAGTAAACCACAACAAAACACTACTGAATTATTCCAACTCTTGCATTTCAACGAAAGAAATTCAAAATGAACTTTCAAAAATCAATAGAATGTAACTGTGACAAGGTAAACCATAGCAAAACACTACTGAAATATTCCAACTCTTGCATTTCACGAAAGAAATTCAAAAGAAACTTAGAAAAATCAAGAGAATGGCATTTCAACTGAAATATTCCTATTCTTTCATTTCAATGAAATAAATCCAAAAATGAACTTTGAAAAATCAAGATAATGTAACTGTGACACGGTAAAACACGACAAAACACTACTGAAATATTCCAACTCTTGCATTTCAACGAAAGAAATCCAAAATGAACTTTGAAAAATCAAGAGAATGTAACTGTGACAAGGGAAACCACAACAAAACACTACTGAAATATTCCAACTCTTCCATTTCAACGAAAGAAATTCAAAATGAGCTTTGAAAAATAAAGAGAATGTAACTGTGACAAGGTAAACCACAGCAAAACACCACTGAAATATTCCAACTCCTGCATTTGACGAAAGAAATTCAAATTAACTTTAAAAATCAAGCGAATGTGAAAATGACAGGGTAAACCACAACAATACACTACTGAAATATTCCAACTCTTGCATTTCACGAAAGAAATTCAAATGAACTTAGAAAAATCAAGAGAATGGCATTTCAACTGAAATATTCCAATTCTTGCATTTCAATGAAAGAAATCCAAAAATGAACTTTGAAAAATCAAGAGAATGTAACTGTGACAAAGTAAACAACAATAAAACACTACTGAAATATTCCAACTCTTGCATTTCAACGAAAGAAATTCAAAATGAACTTTGAAAAATCAAGAGAATTTAACTGTGACATGGTAAACCACGAGGAAACACTACTGAAATCTTCCAACTCTTGCATTTCAACGAAAGAATTCCAAAATGAACTTTGAAAAATCAAGAGAATGTAACTTTGACAATGTAAAGCACAACAAAACACAACTGAAATATTCCGACTCTTGCATCTCACGAAAGAAATCCAAAATGAACTTTGAAAAATCAAGAGAATGTAACTGTGACAAGGTAAACCATAGCAAAACACTACTGAAATATTCCAACTCTTGCATTTCACGAAAGAAATTCAAATAAACTTTGAAAAATCAAGAGAGTGTAACTATGACAGGGTAAACCACAACAAAACACTACTGAAATATTCCAACTGTTGCATTTCAACGAAAGAAATTCAAAATGAACTCTGAAAAATCAAGAGAATGTAACTTGTGACAAATTAAACCACAACAAAACACTACTGAAATATTCCAACTCTTGCATTTCAACGAAAGAAATTCAAAATGAACTTTCCAAAATCAATAGAATGTAACTTTGACAAGGTAAACCATAGCAAAACACTACTGAAATATTCCAACTCTTGCATTTCACGAAAGAAATTCAAATGAATTTAGAAAAATCAAGAGAATGGTATTTCAACTGAAATATTCCTATTCTTGCATTTCAATGAAAGAAATCCAAAAATGAACTTTGAAAAATCAAGAGAATGTAACTGTGACACGGTAAAACACGACAAAACACTACTGAAATATTCCAACTCTTGCATTTCAACGAAAGAAATCCAAAATGAACTTTGAAAAATCAAGAGAATGTAACTGTGACAAGGGAAAACACAACAAAACACTACTGAAATATTCCAACTCTTGCATTTCAACGAAAGAAATTCAAAATGAGCTTTGAAAAATAAAGAGAATGTAACTATGACAAGGTAAACCATAGCAAAACACTACTGAATCATTCCAACTCTTGCATTTCACGAAAGAAATTCAAATAAACTTTGAAAAATCAAGAGAGTGTAATTATGACAGGGTAAACCATAACAAAACACTACTGAAATATTCCAACCTTTACATTTCAACGAAAGAAATTCAAATTGAACTCTGAAAAATCAAGAGAATGTAACTTGTGACAAAGTAAACCACAACAAAACACTACTGAAATATTCCAACTCTTGCATTTCAACGAAAGAAATTCAAAATGAACTTATAAAAATCAATAGAATGTAACTGTGACAAGGTAAACCATAGCAAAACACTACTGAAATATTCCAACTCTTGCATTTCACGAAAGAAATTCAAATGAACTTAGAAAAATCAAGAGAATGGCATTTCAACTGAAATATTCCTATTCTTGCATTTCAATGAAAGAAATCTTTTGAAATGAAAGAGATGAAAGATTCCTTTCAAAAAAAGGAATTCAAAATGAAGTTTGAAAAATCAAGAGAATTTAACTGTGACATGGTAAACCACGAGAAAACACAACTGAAATATTCCAACTCTTGCATTTCAACGAAAGAATCCCAAAATGAACTTTGAAAAATCAAGAGAATGTAACTGTGACAATGTAAAGCACAACAAAACACTACTGAAATATTCTGACTCTTGCATTTCGCGCTAGAAATCCGAAATGAACTTTGAAAAATCCAGAGAATGTAACTGTGACAAGGTAAATCACAACAAAACACTACTGAAATATTCCAACTCTTGCATTTCACGATAGAAATTCAAATGAATTTTGAAAATCATGAGAATGTAAATATGACAGGGTAAACCACGACAAAACACTACAGAAACATTCCAACTCTTGCATTTCAACGAAGGAAATTCAAAATGAACGTTGAAAAAATCAAGAGAATGTAACTGTGACACGGTAAAACACAACAAAACACTACTGAAATATTCAAACTCTTGCATTTCAACGACAGAAATTCAAAATGAACTTTGACAAATCAAGAGAATGTAACTGTGATAAGGTAAACCATAGCTGAACACTACTGAAATATTCCAACTCTTGCATTTCACGAAAGAAATTAAAATGAACTTTGAAAAATCATGAGAATGTAACTATGACAGGGTAAACCACGACAAAACACTACTGAAATATTCCAACTCTTGCAATTCAACGAAAGAAACTCAAAATGAACTTTGAAAAATCAAGAGAATTTAACTGTGACATGGTAAACCACGAGAAAACACTACTGAAATATTCCAACTCTTGCATTTCAACGAAAGAATTCCAAAATGAACTTTGAAAAATCAAGAGAATGTAACTGTGACAATGTAAAGCACAACAAAACACTACTGAAATATTCCGACTCTTGCATTTCACGAAAGAAATCCAAAATGAACTTTGAAAAATCCAGAGAATGTAACTGTGACAAGATAAATCACAACAAAACACTACTGAAATATTCCAACTCTTGCATTTCAACGAAAGAAATTCAAAATGAGCTTCTAAAGATCAAGAGAATGTAACTGTGACAAGGTAAACCATAGCAAAACACTACTGAAATATTCCAACTCTTGCATTTCAAGAAAGAAATTCAAATAAACTTTGAAAAATCAAAAGAGTGTAACTATGGCAAAAGATTGTATAATGTTTAGAACCATCGCTTGGCCTCCCCCAGGCCGTTCACCGTGTCCCCAAGTGGCGATAGGGGAACGCTCTACAGATATGTTGGGTACCTCCATAGGAGGCACGGACCAAGGGGGACCTTGTCCCTGGGGGTCCATAAGAGAAACTGGGGCACCCTCGCCCGGGGTCATAAATACAGGCGCAGGAGGAAGAAGGCCCCTCAAATGTACACTCAAAAGGCCCCACTGATTTGTCCACAAGTGAGGATCCTCTATATGAGGACAAATGTGGCAGGAAGTAAGATCCAAATCTGTAGACAATGGCCTTTGCGAAGGGCTGCCTTGACCTTCTCGGGGTACCTGCAAGACTCGGGACCTTGCGGTCAACTTTATTCCTACTTGAAGAGTGGTGCCCCTCGAAAAAATTATAGCCTAGTAAACGACATAGCATTCGCACGGGATTCTGACTAATGGACAATTTTTATGGGCATGGTATGTTTTGATGGGCGTCTTTGGGCTAAAAAACCTCTTCCTAGCTAATTTACCTGTTATGGGTTGCCTCCCCGTAGTAGCATAATATTTGAAGGCATGAATATATAATGAGTCGGAGGTATTAGGCTTGAGACTGTCTGTGCAGGATTTCGACTCTTGTTGATAGAAGAGCATCGCCAAGTGCTGAAAACCATGTTGTGACTAAGATGGGCCCAGGATTACACAAAGCCTCTATTCATGGAGGTCCCAGGGTCTTCTTGCTGTCTGGTTCTAAGACAGCTTAAGCACTTCGGTTTAGACCTGAGAAGATATGTGATCCCCGTCCTGCACTGGTATCTGGGATCGTTGCTTTTCCTGAGGCGAAAATAGTTTCAAAGATTTAAAGAACATGAAAATAGGAACTTGGAATGTTACGAGATTAAAAAATGATTATCGTATCAACATTTTTACTGACAAATTCAGACGATTCGAACTGGATTTATTAGGAATTTCAGGAACTCGTACCCCAGGGGTAGGAAGCATGAAATTAGGTGATACAGAATTTGTTTCCTCAGGCAGGAAGGATGGGGTACATACACAGGGAGTAGGGCTCATGATGAATAAGGGAGCTGATAAGTCTTGTTTAGGCTGGGAAGGTATTAATAATAAAATACCAATTGCTCATTTTTTGACTAGAAAGTTCAGGGTATCAGTTATAGTAGTATATGCCCCTGTAGAACAGACTGACGGAGATACTAGTGACTTTGATGAATTTTACTTACAGTTACAGGAACAAATAGACAGGGTTCCAGATAGAAATATGATGTTTTACAGGGATCTACTAATGTCATAAACCATATCTTGTCTACGTGCAGGAACTGTAACATTTGTGAAAATACTGTTGTAATAGACAGTGAAATGGCCAGAAAAATAAAAACGGCATTGGTAGAAAATATCACTAAGGAAAATAAAGATGAATCAATGAAAAACAAAGTGCCAGCAAACGTTACTACCATCATTGATAAAACGATCAATGAACCAAATAATACTAAAGACGAAACGCATATTGAACCTGTCAGTGACAAATCAGTAAAAATTGTGTATGACTCAAAATGGATTAATGATTATTCTACTGATTACGAACTAAGAGAAGAGAGTAACTATAGTATCAAGAGAGAACATGATGAATTATTTTGTGGAATAGATTCAAAATGTCCAAAGTTGTTCACTGATATTAATAATGCAGAATAATATATTTTTTTACTAATATCCTACATGACATTATTTCATTACAAATATATTATCCATTACATTGTTATGTATTCATTATGTTTAGAGTATGCCAGCATATCAAACATTTAGAATGTTTATTAAAATATTGGAGATGTAAAAAAAGGAATCACCATATATCATATGTCTGATAGGTTAACATGCTTAACACCGCCAACAGATTTCTCTTCTTACCGTCCAGTTTCTGCTTCTTGCAATATTAGCAAGGTCTTCGAGTATATTCTTTTACCTAATTTAACTCGAAATATTTCTTTCTTTGGTGAAAATCAACTTGGTTTCAGACCTGGTGTAGGGTGCCAACATGCTCATCGTGTCCTTTTTTCTATTCTACTTTCTAATTCTTCTAAGGGTAAAGGCGCATATCTCTGTAAACTTGATCTTTCAAAGGCTTTTGATTCTGTTGTTCATAACCAGCTTTTCTTTCTTTGGCTTTTTCTGGTGTTAATATTCCGGTTATTTACCTTCTACGGTTTTGGTATTCTAATTCTTGCCTCCGCCTGAAATCTTCTCCAAAAACAACTATCAAAGTGCTTCGTGGTGTTAGGCAGGAAGGTGTTTTATCACCTACCCTTTTCAAAATTTGTGTTTCTACTGTTCTGGAAATGATCTCAGGCACTTATTTTTCTGGTTCTACTGATATTTCTTACATTGCCTATGCTGATGACATTCTGTTGATTAGTCGTAATAAGTCTGCACTTTCTGCGATGGTTTCCTTAGTTTCTCTTTCTTTCCTAAATTTTGGTCTATCCCTGAATCTTGACAAGTGCGAATTCTTATCTTATAATCTGTCTTCGTCTACTCCTCTGGTTTGTAATGAATTTTCTGTACTTTCTTTCTCTTCCTTTCCGTGGCTTGGTATTACTGTTTCTAATTCTCTAGCTCTCTTTCGTAAACAGATTGTTGCTGATTCAGTAAGAAAAGTTCAGTTCAGTTATTCAAAAATTGTAGCAAACCGTGGAAAATATAACAGAAGAGCTCTTGGGCGCTTATACCCAACTTTTTTTTTATCATTCTGTGCTTTATTTTTCGGGTGTTTATTCTGTTCTTAAGCTAAAAGATTTAAAAAAGATTAAAGTTACATATTTCAAATTTTGCAAATTTCTTCTTTCTCTGCCGCCATGGACTAGAAATCGGTATCAAGTTAAAAAATTCTATGTTACGGATGTAACTTAAAAGCTCGGTGACCTGCAGAAAAAGCTTTCTGCAGATGCATTTAGTAATATTAGCCCTGACCACGGTCTTTTACAGTTCTTTTCTCAGTTTAATTTAATTGCTAGTGTTTGTTGAGTTCTTTTTTGTTTTTCTTTTTTATTATTATGTTTACTCCACTTGTACTACTTGTTGTCTTGTAGTAGTGGGTAATAAATGATTGATTGATTGATTGATTATCAAAACCTAAGTGCCAGAGTGATGAAATTTTTTATCAACATTTATTGTCAGATAGTTAGGTTAGGTTAATTTAAGTTCACTTAGAATCTAAATCACTTAGAATCAGAATCACTCCAAGTGAATCTAAATTAACCTAACTTTTTGCATATCTTTCTCACTACGACTTTGTGTCTGAGCGAGTGTGCTGCCATCTATAACCAGTCTAACCTAAATTCAACACAACGATACATAAAGTCAAATTAATAGAACTTAGATTTTATGAATGTTATATGATAACGAATTTATTCACTTTGATACTTAGATTTTGTAAATTTTATCCGATGTATCTGACAAAGGATGTTGATAAAAAAATGTATTCACTCTGACACTTATATTTTGTCAATTTTATCCTAAGTATTCGAAAAAGAATGTTGATATAGAAATTAATCACACTGATACTTAGATTTTGATAATGTTATGCGACGTATCCAGAAAAGGATGTTGATAATGAATTTATTCACTCTGACACTTACATTTTGTCAATGTTATCCTATGTATCCGACACAGAATGTTGGTATAGAATTTAAGGACCCAAACCATCAATGACCCTATCCACCAAGGACCTCAATCTCCAAGGGTACACCATCCCCAACTTCCAAAACTTTTCGTATTTTGTAAGTTATTTTTGTTTTGTAGGAATTATTTTGGATTATGTATGAAATTTTTGTGTTGTATAAGAAATATTTGGGATGCTGTTCGAATTTTAGTTTTTTAACAAGTACTTTATGCTCTATACTAATTGTTTTTCATTCGGTTAGAACTTTTTTAGAATTGTGAAAAGTATTTCAGTATTTTGTTAGAATTATTTCTGTTTTATAGGAGTTATTTTGGATTATGTTTGAGCTTTTTTGTATTCTATAAGAAGTATTTGTGATGCTGTTAGAATTTTTGTGTTTGTAGTAAGTATTTTGTGTTTTGCGCCAACTATTTTTCATTCTGTTAGAACTGTGTTCGAATTTTGCAAAGTATTTCGTATTTCTTGAGAATAGTTTTTATGGTTTGTCGGAATTATTTTGGATTTGTATGAACTTTTTTGTATGATACTATAGTATTGCACAAGATCCAGATGAGTGTAAAAACATCTTCAGAGAGGCTAGTAGCTCCAATAGTATACCCCCTATGGGCGTTGTAAAGTCTTAGACTCCCTCAATACTGGATTTCTATGTATTGGTTCTTGATTTCTATGGATTATTCTTGATTTCTACATCTTGTGGGAAAAAATAAAAGGCTTATTCAAGAAAATGTTTTAAATTTTGTTAGCTTTTAAGTATAAAGGGGATTTTTTTAAAGATACTTGAAATAAGGAGAATGGGGCGGGAAATGCCCAGGAACATCAACAATCTAACAATGAAATGGCAATATTGTGCAGTTCAAATAAAAACCATGGTCAATTTAAGTTTGTAAGCTTATTTTTGTGGGTAAACGGTTGAAAATGCCATTCGTCTGATAGTGCATACCAGATGCCGCCATTGGGTGTGTACATTATACCACGCTGGTGGCAACTGCCACGAGTCATCAGAAGAAACGCTATTGGAAATATTTTCTTTAACTTTGAACAAATGATTCTAGTGTAAACGCATATTTTTGCCAGAAAATACGTGAAAAACGTCTTATGTTTAATAATGTGTGCCAGGGGGTGCCATCGGGCAAGTGAATTGTGCCTCGCTGGAATCAATTGCCATGAGTAATCAGAAGAAAAGCTGATGGGAGTATCCTTGAAAATTAAACGATCGATTCTAGAGTAAAAGTATATTTTTGCAGGAAAATGCCTGAAAAAATGCCTTGTGTGTGATGATGCAAGCTAGAGGGTGACAGAGAGTGAACACCCCCTCCAAAGTGTTCTGTAAAAAAGGGGTGGCTTAAAACCTCATGTTTTAAAGCTTCAAACTATGAAAAATCAATTTTTCTTATATTTTGATCCTGTTTGGGCAAAATTGGTCTTTTAAAAGGGCATTAAACTGCAGTAAACTATAAAAAATTGAATTTTCTTATATATCAATCCTGTTTGGGTAAAAATTTATCTTTTACTGTTCAAAATGGCAATAGGCCCCCTCCGTTTTCTGGGGGAGGGGGACTCAAATCCAACACCCAATAAGCTATCGTAAGTAATGACTTCTGTAAAACAGCTTAAAGTTATGGTGGGAGGTACTAAAGGAATTTTTCCGGCTGAGGGAGACTGAATTCTAACACCCAATAAGGTATAGTAAATAAATCACTTCCATAACACAGCCTAAAGTTTAGGTTGTAGGTGTTACAGCAATTTTTCCAGGGTGAGGGAGACTGAAATATAACACTCAATAAACTATCATAAATAAGTAAATTTCATAAACAGCTTAAAGTTAAGGTTGGATATCCTCAACACAGACAAATATACACTTTTATGTAAAATCCAAAGAAGGTCTTGAAGAAAACATTCCCTATTACGTAACAACCAAAGAAATCATGATTTAACGGGGCCCTGGGGTCTTTTCCTGGCCCTCGTGGGCTTCTTAAACGTTTAACGTAACAACCAAATAAATATTGAAGAAAACATTTGTATCAGTAAACAAACAAGTCCTATTAAGTAACAACCAGAGCCGTTTTGATTTAGCTGGGCCAGAAGGATTTTTCTGGTCTTTGTAGGTTTTTAAGTAATTACGTAACAATCAAAGAAAACAATCTCTTATTAAGTAAAATGCACTTTTATCTTAAAGAAAACATTTGTATAGGTAAACAACAATCCCCTATTATGTAACAAACACCTGCGTCTTAAGGAAGTTTTAGAAAAAAGTGGACAGTAGACTAATTACCCCTCAAATGCACAGAAAATTTTACCCCAAAGGTAGTTCAGCCCTTAAGTTTTATGGTCCGCCTAAAATCCATAAGAAAGATATTTCGTTACGTCAAATTGTAGCATTTTATAGTTCTCCAATTACGGGTATAGGAAGTTTCTTAGCCACCATTTTTAAGCCCCTTATAAGCACACAGAATTCTTAATATAAGAAATTCTATAGATCTTGTTGAGTAGTTAAAAAATCAAATTTCAACAGAAAAAACCTTCTTATTTAGATTTGATGCAGTTTCTATATATACTTCGTGCAATGTCCATAAATGTGAGCAGACCTTACAAAGAAAATTAGAAAAAAATTCAGCTTGGTCAGATTACTGAGCTTTAGAAATTGATTGAATAATGACCCTTGTTCGTCTTTGCAACAAGTATTCTTCGTATTTTAAGTTTTGAAAGAAAAAAATTCCTTCAAATCATGGGTCTATCCATGGGCACTGTTTTGTCTCCTTATTTGGCAAATTTTTATATAAATTTCATAGATTAATCTGCTTTGAATAGTTTCCACTTAAAAGACTCTGTCTGGTCCCGTTTCGTTGATGATACCGTTTTTGTTTGGTAACATGGACAAGACTCTCTTAAGAGAGATTTTGGTACATTTGAACTCTTTTGATTCGAATCTCCAGTTGACAATGGAACTCAAAGATTCAGGTAAGCTGCCTTTCTTGGATATTTTGATTATAAAAAATGCTCATAGCCTTGAATTTTCCATATACAAATAGCCGACCCATAATGATCGATATCTACATTTCTCTTCGAATCACCCTCCTTCTGTAAAAAAGAAAGGTAATAGTCTCTTTAGTCGACAGAGTTTTAAAAATCTGCTCTCGTAATCCTA
>JAQQPU010018388.1:0-17543 GCA_029168905.1 Artemia sp. Kazakhstan ARC1039
GAAGGTTTATAACTCCTATGCTTGTATAGGCGCCCCCCCCCCCCCCCGCTCCTATTAAACGAAAATAAAAAAAAAGTTCAGAAAAACAGCCCAATAAAAAAAAATCTTGATTTTCAATATGACAACTGTTATTTTTGTCAATCTGAACTGTAAATAATGAAGAGACAAGTTTTTGGAAATTTCAGAAAAGAACTTTAAACGTTGATGTGGCTCTTTTCATTTTATTTATTTGTTCAGCACTAGCAAGGGACAGAAACATCGCAACAAGCTTTGTGAGAACTCATTTGAAAGCTAATACTTACATCTATAGACCTGTGCTCATTATAAACTTTTTTTGACAGCAACGTCATAATTTGGCACACAAAAAGGACTGTTTGTGTCGTGTAACAATGAAATCCTTATGACAAAGTCCTTAGTAAAATACTTCAATCCTTCAAACTCCGGTCCCCTTTGTACCATAAGTAAAAAAAACTACCTAGTAAAAAAAAAAAAAATTTTCACTCAAATTCAAAGTTTATTCAGGAATAATGATAGATAACATTAATGTTTAACCTAATAGCAAAAGGTAAAGTAATAAAACGCATTAGTGCCTATTGTATTTTACTTTTATCTGCTTCGCTATCGAGATTTTGGGACATCATAGAAGCGTTGAGACGTGCAACCTCATAAGGTTTTACTTCCCCCTTCCCGTCAAGGCCGGCTTAAATTAATGACATGAGATCCTCTTCCAAAACTGAAAGCTTCTGCTCGGTTTGCCCAACAATTACCAAGATATTATAGACACGCGATTTTCATAACCTGAATATACAAAGTTTAAGCCAAGTTGAGAAAACAAACTTTGTTGGCTCAGTTTCAGTTGTGACATATCAATATAACCAAGCTGTAAAATACTCCGACTTTATTGAGGTTTATAAAGCCCTCACTACACGTCCTGAAAGTCTGAAACCTTTCAAAAATGAATCTAATTCCCTTGATTCTGATCCGAATGTGCGGACCATTCCCAATTTTTTGTGACAATGTATCTAAAGACGAACATAAATTAATTATGAGCGAAACAAAAAGTAAAAATACAAACCTGATCAAAAGGACATTGTTTTCTGTGTAGCTTAGTAAGGCATTGTCTGCACAGAGTATGGCCACAGGCTAAACTTATTGGGAAACGCAGGGTTCCATCAAAACTATGGCGGCAAATAGGGCATGACAAAAAGTCAGTCCACTGCGGGGCTTGTATTGGCATTTTGAAACAGTCACCAAGCGTTCACGATCACTAGTTAATACTCGCTGAAGAAACTTAAAATTCACTAAGTTCACAATCATTAAAGGCATGTACTAATTTGTCCACAGGGATGGGGGAGGCTTGTAAAATGCGTCTTATAAAGCCAGTTGGCCTCCCTCCCACCCCAAATTATGTGACCACCATCCCAGATCTGCAAAAAAGGAAAAACAATCATAAATCGTTATAACTATGAAAAAAGCGCATAGTATATGATTATCGACAGCAATGATAACAAGCTGAGATAATATTAAACAAATACAATTTGTTATCATCTGTTATGACTTTTAAACTGCAAAAAAAAAATAAAGACGGAGTTCAGCTGTATTTAAAGGAGGATAATTAGATTCATACATCCAACATTTGACAGGAAAGGAGGTGTACGAGAATAATTTTTAAGAACGGAACGTACCATGAGTTCGTAGAAAGTTTCAAGGAAGAATTATCTTGAACGATCGTATTTAGTAAGTTGAACGGAACACTGTATTCAGTGTTGTAGTTATATAGTTTTTTCTATATAAACTGTCTCTTACAGTTATACCGTACCCTGGGTGGAATAAGTGAGGAGTGTTCTTTTGCTAAGGTTTGTTTAAAGAGCCCCCTGAAGGAACCAGAGGACAGTACACCGAAAGTGTTTTTTTTTTTCTATTATGCCTCCCTCCCCTCTCTCCTCAGGGCATAAGATGTATGTGCAGTAACGACGACATAGCCTAAAGATAATTTTTTCACGACATCATGATATAAATTCTACGAAGAAGTCACCCTAGTAAATCAATCAAGCACATTTATTAATATTGGACATTATGTTGATTGAGTAAGAAAAACTGGACATCAATAAAATCCCAGGGATTTAGAGAGAAAGGAGAGATATTCAACGCCGTTCAAGTACAGGAAAACTTAAAATTAAAAAATATCTCTCAAGTTAAAAATCTCTGATTCATCCCTCGGCTTCGATAGTATGCAAATATTCTCACCCCCAAAAAAACAAAAGTTATTTAAAATTTTATAATTCTATACACAAAAGAAATTAGCATTCTAAACCTATTGTCTGAAATGGTGTTTTTTCCCTGATTCTAAATCTGCGAGTTGAAAAATTGAATACAAGAATATGATGCATAGCTGAATAAAGTGATTTCAAATTTGTGCGTCTTTTAGATTACTTTGATTGAATTTATTGTTTTTTCTAGACTTTCCACCATCATAACTCTAGTCCGTCCCTGTAAGACAGGCTACTTTTCTTTTGACCACAACAATTTACAATAACTATATACTTTTAATAAAGGTTGTCTGGCAATGTTGTACATGAATAACAAAGCTTAATGGGAAAAATAGCTGAGGCTTTGGGTATTCACGAACGGACTCGACCTTTCACCTTGGCAAAGGTGCCCTTAAATAAACCCTTTAATAGACCCAAGGGCAGGCCCGACTTCCAGACACTGGGAAGTAGTTTTTTGTTAAACAGGAGGATGAGTTCTGCCAAATTTAAACTATATTAAGAAATTTCTTTGAAGGACTTTTAACGAAATGCACCGTTTCTTTGAGTATTGTTAGATTCCACTCCCCCTCTAGCGAAAAATGCATTTAACACCTCCGAGCTATCTTTAAGCTTTAGAGTATACTAGTCAATGACAATGCATACCACCTTGGTAAATTATGAATGATATTAAACACAAGTTGGTTATAAGGAAATTTAGAGATGGACTATACATTAAAACTAAAGAGGGCAAAGGTGCCCTTACTTCAACTAGACCTTCTACCCTTGCATGCTTGTTATCCTGACAACGATGGTGAATGTCATGCAGTATAAAGCTAATTTCAAAATGGAACACACTAGCATTGCCATTGCTGGAGAACTAGGCACAGCAAAATAGTACCAAAATGACCAGTGCAAGAAAATGTACCAGTGGGTCTCAAATTTGAATAGTCTCATGAAACATGTATATATTTGCAGTGAATAAACATAATTTCTCTCTGGTAGCTCTTTAATTTTTAAACAAGGAATCCTAGGGACTCCCAACGCCACAAACGCGTAAAGAAGCTCAACCGATGCAATGGCTAACAAACGGCCTGACCAACACAGGCTGTCTATAAAAGGTTGGAGATGTTCCATTGTTGTGAGATGATTGGGGTCTCTGCTCTGTCATAAGCTCCTTCCTACGTCCCTATTATTGAGACACCCCCTTTATGTAGCCTAAAAGTGGTATTAGGGTAGAACATTCACAAGTTTGCTTCGTCAGAACTTTAGCTGCCAATGGAACTGCAGGGTGACCTTGAAAAGCGGCGCCCCTCAAGGAAAATACGGCCTGGTAAACAACAACACATTGAACGGAATCTTTATTAATGGATAGTTCTGCTGGGTTTCGTTTGTTTTTATAGAGCTTTTCTCGGTTGAACAACCTCTTCTTGATAAAGTCAGACAGATTGCCAGAAGGACGAGAGATTGCTAAAGATCATCCTTTTCAACCATTTAGGGTTGAAAAGGATTTCCTCAACCCCTCACTCTTTATGTTAAAGATTGGCTTTTCGTCCTAATTCTTTAAGGACGTCTTCTGAAACACAAGGTCCGTTTAATTAGAATAAGAAGCTTTCTTAAAGTACTAAAAACTTTAGCGTAAAAAGCGAAGTATTGAGGAGAGGACAGTCCCTCTTATATATGGAATAACTTCTATTCATTGTAAGTTTTAAAATTGATCCTTGCTTTCAGTAGAGAAAATTGTTTTTTTATTATTATTATTTAATAACATAAACACAACAATGTACTTACTATACAATGCGCAGTATAAAATTCGAGATGCCTTTTTTTCTGCTTTACAAATTCAGAGCTCATTTCAAGAATTAATATGGATACAAACACTTTATTTTAAATGGTCATTTTTTGAGTACCACTTTTCTAGATTTTGTTTCAGTTAGCCTACTCTCTTCTTTTTCTTTTTTTCTGTCTCCAAAATGCAAGAAAAAATTTATTATGCGCTCACACCCGGGGCGGTTATAAAAACTTGTACAGGCTTATATTTCTACTAGCGCTGCATTTTATGTTGCAAATATTAGCAATTCATCAATTTGCCTTAAACTTTTGATCTTGATTTCAATGCACAAATTTAGGTTAAAACTCGCCATAATTAGTCCAATGAGAGTCTTAAGGCATCTTATATCTTAAGAAGCTTTGACACAAATTAGGAGAACAGAGCCCGCCTTGTCTTAACTAAATAAAAAAAAACTGTTTTTTTTTTCAACTGAAAGTAAGGAGCAAAATTAAAACTTAAAACGAACAGAAATTATTTCGTATATGAGGGGGTTCGCCCCTCGTCAATGCCTCGCTCTTTACGCTAAAGTTCTAATTTTGTTCCAATTCTTTAAGAATGACCCCTGAATCACAAAGATCGTTTAATTATAATAAATAGCTCTTTTGAAAGTACTAAAAATACCTTATCGTAAACAGCAAGGTATTGACGAGGGGGCGAGCCCCCTCGTAATATTTTCTAATATTATAATTTCTCTATAATTTCTCTATAATTTCTCTATTCTTATAATTTCGTAATAATTTCTCTTCGTTTTAAGTTTTAATGTTGCTCCTTACTTTCAGTTGAAAACACTCGTTTTTTTTTATTTATTTCTGATCGTTTTTTAAATAATTCTGGGAAAACTGGCGCTCCCTTCATGGAAAATTCTCTTCCCTCATGAAAAATTTCTCCATGGAAAGATCCTACCACGTAAGCCTCTCCCCCAATACCAAGCAGAAAAAATCACCCTGAAAACGTCTGTAAAGTTCCTAATAAACAATAGTTTATGCAAACAATGGGCCAAGTACATAAGTTGTAGCTCTTCCCCCAGGGACTTTGGGGAATTAAGTCGTCCTCAGAGACATAGTTATTAGATTTTTTGACTATGCTGAACAAAATTGCTATATCAAAATTTTGATCTGGTGTCTTTGGGGAAAAATGAGCATGGGAGGGGGCCTTGTTTCCCTGCAATTTTTTTTTTTACTTAAAAAGAGCACTAGAACTTTTAATTTCCGTTCGAATAAGGCCTCTCACGACATTCTAAGACCACTGGGTTGATGCAATCACCCATGGGGAAAACAAACAAACAATTAAACACGCATCCGTGATCTTTCTACTGACAAAAAAAAAATACAAAATTCCACATTCTTGCAGACATGAGCTTGAAATCTCATCAGTCGGGTTCTCTGATATGCTGAATCTGATGGTGTGATTTTCATTAAGATTCTATGATTTTTAGGTGGTGTTACCTCCTTTTTTCGAAAATAAGGCAAATTTTCTTAAACTAGTAACTTTTGATGGGTAAGAATAAACTTGATGAAACCTTTTTTTAAATCAGCATAAAAATCCAATTCTTTTGATGTATCTATTAGTATCAAAATTTCGTTTTTAGGGTTTCGGTTACTATTGAACCAGGTCGCTTCTCTCTTTTCATCATTGTTCTTCCTCATTGTCTCTCCTTTCCTTGCATTGTCTTCTCTTTTCGGAAAAGATTATGCCTGTAAACGTGAATTACTTCAAACCTAAGATAAATTATGGTTGCACTGATAGCAACCTATCTTAGTAAGAAAAATAAAATTGTGTTCCATTTGAGCTTTACTAGCTTAACTAAAGTTAATGCCCAAAAATAAACTGTCCTTAATGCTGTTATCCATTGATTAAGACTAGCTACAATACCAATTATGGTGGGCTTTTGGCTGTTAGAAAACTTTTACTTGCCTCTTTCACTGGCACTGAATCGCTCAAACGTTAAATTTAAGTGAAACAAATATGTAGGCAAATCTATGATTATGCTAACTTTACCAGGGAACAATTAATGTTTGTTTCTGTAGCTTAAAGCTTACCATTTTTATTTCAAAATTGTTTCAACAGGGAGTAATGAAGTTAGTATGAACTTTATTACAACTGATTAAACAAAATAAAAATGTCACTGTGTCATTAGACACGAATGCTAGAAAAAATATCATGAATTTCAAAAAGTAGGCCTACATTTTTTGTGTCTTCATTAAAAAACAGCAGATCCGTTGCCCCCCCCCCTTTATTTTCGTAAATTGGTGCCGCTGAAAACTCATATAATTATTATCAGGGTGACCTACTTTAGTATACATACCTAGCTGGGCAACAGACAACTGTCGAAGCCTCACTCATGCCCATTATATTGCTCTATCATCTCAATGCACAAATATACCCTTAAAGCAAAGCAGGAGGGAAAGGCCAGAGGCTATTAAAAATGTATAGCTATTCCTGACATAACACTTGGGTGTTGTAAATTAGATAATTTCAAACGTTGAATTAGTTCTTCTTTTGGTAGTTTTTCTTTGTAATTTACAACTTAGCTTGTTTTGCTACCCCTCAGGGCTTTGTTGGGCAAAAATCAAAACAGACTATAATCATGTAGGTTGTCAAAAGGGCTTATCAGTAATATCACGGGAACGACTGACAGTAGGAAATTTAACCTTTCAGGGCTACTAAAACTACTCCTTCTAATTTTAATACTAAAATTACTACTTGTGCAATTACTAATATTGCTACTATGACTATTTACAACAACAACTGCTTGCGTTTGTGACTGCTACTGTGACTACTTGGAACTGCAATTGTCACTAAATGCGACAGCTACTACTACTACTTATACTACTGTTATTACCATTTCTACTAGGCCTACTACTAGTAATACTACTACTACAACTTCCATTTTTTTCTGTCCATATCAATCCAAAGGATTATAGCACAACTATTATTCAAAATTGTTGCAAATTTTTTCTTCAACTTATAAATAGTTGGCCAAAATCTGGATTCTAATAGAGAAAACCATAAAGATTTAAAAGGATTTTTCTTAACCAATGAAAAAACTATAGTAATTAAAAAGACACATAAATTAATTTTATAAATACCAAAGAGAAGCTTTTCAAAGAAAGCCAAAGAGCTAAATAAAACCAAAGATGAGCATTATCAAAGTCAAATAATTTTCCAAGTGTAAAACTACCATAAATAAATAAATGATACCCAAAATGAATATAAATCACAACAAATAACCAAGACAAAGTCAAACCGAGCTGGAACTAAGAGGAGTAGGGTGGATGCTTCAGCCCCTTCTAAAGATCAGAACATAATTTGCACCTTACTGAGAACAAAATGTATTTTAGATGTTTTCTCTTTTTTAACTTCACTAAATCTAAAATTATTAAAGGTGCAAAACTGGACAAGTATATTCAAGATGAGGGGTGGACAAAGGAAACATAAATCCTTAAAAAGGGGGAGGGGTATGCCAAATTTATTTCAAAGCTTGGGGAGGGAGATAGATGCATTAGCTTTATGGAAGACATTTTTGACATGGATACCCTATTTTAAATTAGAAAAAATTGTGACATCAAGTATGGTAATTTAAAGGAGGACATGGAAATTTCTGGAGGGATAACATTAATAAAATAGAGCATGGATTTAAGGCCTTCTCACAGGAGTACTTTAAAAAAATATCTAGGAAAGGGAATAAGGGACTTTACATTCTTAAAAAATTAATTGCACGAGTTTTATTTTAGATAAATTCCTTTTTATCTGACTCTTTGCTGGAAATGTCAGGGTGCCAAATAGAACAAGCATATTCAAGAGGAGGGAGGAGAAAGGAAGCATAAATCTTTCAGGAAGGGAAAGAGGGATTCAAAATTTATTTAGAGTCTTGAGGAGGAACATAAATGCATTATATTCTTAACATGGATAACCTACTTTAAATTAGAAGAAATTGTAACATCAAGTAATGTAAAGGAAGCCATAAATAATTTCTGTAGGGATTAAGAAAATAGGACACAATTGGCCTTATCAAGGATTTAGTAGGGTTTACCCTCATCTCCAGGTTAGAGGGATCTTGTGCAGTGACATTGAGAATGCTCATAGGGTTGCCCATATATTTGTATAGCAAGTTTCATCAACTGAGTTTTCTTGTACTGTAGTTTTTTAGCATCATCCAATATACCGATTTTGAATAGCTTTAGTTTATTTCTATGCTTTAGTGTCTTTATGGGCTGATTGATGCAGAGCTTATCACTGGAGTGCTTTTATCCAATTTTCTCTGGAAAAAATAAATATTTATTGTTTAGCTTTTTGTGGACAAGAGTTTGTAACTTGTAAATGTTATACCAATATTTGGTATTAAGCTATGTGCCAAAGGTAAGAAGGCCAGAGTTATTAACAGGGCAGTAAGAGCCATAGAAAGTATCCTTTGGACTTGAAAAGAGAAAACAAGGGATAGACACATGATTATTTCCACCCAATTGGGACAAAGCTTAGGGGAGACTGTAAAAAGGATATACTCGTATATTAGCAAGAATAACCTTAAGAAAGGCATTTTTCCTAGTTGATTTTAACCATTTGCTTGACCTTACAATCAGAGTAAGTTGAATCCACTAAATATTCATTGGCATCACTAACTAAAAAAAATCCAGCACTGGGATAGTTAGAAATAACAACATCAGCATTTTCTGGATGAATCTGTATTTTTCATATCTCTTTTGGTTTGACAATTTGTCAAACACAACCTTTTGTTTGACAAGCACGCTAGTCAAGCTGGAAAAACTCTAGTCATTACCATTGACCAACTGCTTTACTGGAAGGCAAAGAGTATCATTGATGCAGAGCCTGCCACAAGTGCTTTTGATTATTTTTTTCTTTTGTTCTTAATTTATTGATTTTATAATATGTGCTTGTTGTATAAATCTTACAGCCTAGAGGAAAACCCAAAAATATATACAAAGTTGATGGATGTTCAAGCTTCTTTCAGGTGAAAAACAAAATTTAAATACCACAAGGGGGCATCAGATTTTTGTAAAATAAAAGGGATGGGGATAAGGGACCTGTAATATAAAGAAAAATGAAAAAAAACCATTGGTTTGATACTTAGCCAAAGAATTTTATCATACTCAGATGAACTAGGGACTAGAATTATTTTGATGTAAAGATTACACTTAGTAATATAAACCAAATACCATCATTTCTATTTGCAAGTGAGATGACAAAGATTAATATACTGCAAGTAATTTTACAAAGTAAGGAATCCTGGATGATGGAATTGTACTTCTGTATAAACTAAAAACCTTGCCAAAAAGTAGGCCTGCAGCAGTGGTAACAAGAAATTCAGAAAAATTAAAAATATGCCCAAGAGGCTGGGGTGGACTCCTCAAGCCCTCCCCCCATTTTGAATAACCACAATAAAGTGGCTTTTTCTGCCATTTTGTGTCAAAGAACATCAATTTTTAACCAGAGGGTCAAAAAGCAAGGAAATACAAATTCTATTACAGCCAATTGATAAGATCCCAGAGGTTTTGTTCCCTTACAACTTTAAAACAACTCTAAAGTAAGACTGGACTAGTCCAGTGAGTTCTGAACTTATTTTAAATAATATTCAATTTATTTGGAAAAAATGTTTTCTTTTTCCAAAAGAGGGTCACAGCAACAGAAAATGTACATTCTAAGACAGCCAATTGATCTGGCATGGTCTAAAACCCTCAGCTAAAGGTTTCATTGCCCCCCGCCCTTTCCTGTCTTAGAAAATGATAAACTAAAAAAGGTTTGAAGAAAACTGCCTAGCAAAAAAATCATTTAGGGCTTTTCATTTTCATACAAAAATGAAATTCTTATACAGTATGCTGATGACATTATACTCCAGGGACTCTAGTTATGTGGCAAAATTATTTAATTTCGTTTTTTTTAATCAAATTGATTTCTTACCCCAAGAATTAAAGAAATATCTGCATGTAAGGTTTTTGTGTCTTCACAACAAACTCAATAGAAAGACTAGTTCATTAACTTGAATCCAAAAAGCTACTGCAAGACACACAAGTGAACTGAGCTTCAGGTTATGACCCTTGATTCTGTATAGTTTATTGATAAAAACTAATACTACCCTCATGTTTTATCTAGTGATTATAGTTTTATAACAAATTATTTGATTCTACCCTATATATTCTAAATGTATTTTGGAATATAGTCAGAATTTATAGAAGTTCTTGTCTTCTTCATTCTTTTTATTTGTCCTAATTTTGTTTTGACTGCTCATTTTACATTTGGAAAGAATTTCCCATGGGGAATATGCCAGACCCCATTGCTTTAAGGAAGATAAATAAGTGCCATTTATTTTGGTTTTCTCAGACAAAAATGTGATAATTTATTCAATCTCAAAATAAGTTCTGTAAATTTGAAACACGATACAAATTCCCAATCCCTCATGTCTAAAAGGTCCTGTGCTAAACAAGCTTTATTAGATAGTTCTCCCTCTTGTTATTTTATTTCATTCAAAAGAATCTTGGATGCTTGTCTAGCTTCTAAATGAGAACATTATTAGTTGATAGATTATGGGTGAGTCACAGACCTTTCTTTGATTTATTGTTTTTAATCTGTTTATTTTTATCTTAAAGTTCATTTTCTTCCATGTTGTTAGATTTTTCATTCTTCCAAATTGTGTTTTGCTTTATTCTATTCTTTCCATAGGTGTTTATTTTTTTTTTTTTTGTCTAAATCATTTAGACCAAGAAAATGTGAGTTTGATATTTTGACACTTTCTCTAATACTGCTGAAGAATGGAAGTAGTTTTTTTTTCTCCAAATATCCATTTTGTTGCATACAGTATTTCCCATGGCCTTACAATATCTCATTCATGCTTTCCTCCTTCTTTGTTTCTTTTTTAGAAAAATAATTTTATAAATCATTGCTAATGAGCCATGGATTGTTACCTGTATGCTGTTTGAAGTGGGGGGGGGGGGCATTAAATTAAACTATATGAATTTACAATATAACCACTTAATTTTTAATTGCACCAAAGTAGACATTGTCATTGGACCACCTATTAGAAGATGCTACAAACCTAGAAAATTATTGAAAACTCACATTAATTCTTCAATAACTGAAAAAACACATCAATAAGAAATTATCAGTAAAACATGTGCTGACTGATAATAACTACATTGCCATACTCAATAACCATTATCTCTAGATTGCTTTCAGGATGTTATGTTACAGGTCATTTTAAAGCTAATAAAGCACACAGTTCAATACAATTTATTGTTTAAAGAGGGTAAATATTAATTTACTATTTCTGCACAAACAATATAACCATAGTTCAATATTATGGAGTTCTTAATTGTACCAGAGTGGATATTGTCATTGAACATAGCATCTAGAAGATATGGGATAGAAGCTAGTATCTGTGAGTAGTTGAGATTTTTTTATTTTGTTCTTAAAGAATAATTTATCTTAGGGTGACAGTATGGGTTCCAGGTTACATAATTTTTCTGTGCAAACCATGAAACTTGGAATGAATGACAGTTTGATATCAAAGGAGCATTGTATGCTAAATCATTAGGTATGTCTCTTTTCTAGTTCTTTATACAAAGTAATGATATCATACTGATCAGTTTTAAGGTTTAAAAAGGGATTTGCAAAGGCAGTAGTTACTATATGCTGCTGGGTTTTTTTTTCATTTTTGTTTGTGTTGGAAAGGGGCACTGTAATTGATTTTGCTCTGGGCACTACCAACCCTAAAAACAGTCCTGTAAACAGTAAAAAAAAAAAAGAACCAAAAAATAATGAAAACACTAAATCATTTATTGACAACAACCCATATAGTGGCATAATTTGCTATGAGGCAGAGGGGCAACAACCACCCTCGCCCAACCCCAGTTTGCCCTCTCTCCCCAGCTGAAATTAGTTTCTTCAAAACTATTCTCAAGACTAAGATAAGCCTACAGAATTCAAGCATCCACAGAAATGGGCCAGTTTTCTTTAGTAGCCTATATCTTTGCCCTTTTGGTACTATATGGCTCATTTTTGAGTTTTCACTATAATTTTCAATTCATTTGGGAGAATGGCTACAAGCTTGCATCTCTCCCCAAGATATTGACAAAATTTCACAACTGAATCAGCATATTACCAGCCAGCAAAAACTGAAAGAAAACTGACCAGGATATTATACAGATGTAATGATGTAATTCAATACTTAGTGAGAACTGTGGGGTTACAAGGATATGTAAATACAGTATCTATAGGGCTGTTCTTTTACTCATCTCTGTGCTAAGATCTTACATCTTTTAATAAAGAATGCTTAAAAGTGAAATCTAAGCACTAAGATCTTACATCTTATAGCATTCTTTTACAAACATCTTTAATCATTCTGCTCTGATCATTGGTCTAAGAACAATGATGAGTTTATCATCAAAGTTCTCTCATCATTGTTCTATATGGCAGAAAGATGGCATCTTCCACACTTTTTGCTAACATTAGTGAGCTGTAAGATCTTAGAACAAAGATGAGTTAAAAGGACAGAAATTTTTGCAGAAAGATGTGAGATCTTAGTTGTAAGATCTTAGTGCAAAAGAATGGGCCTTATAACTAAGGCCAGTGGGGCAAAAAGGAGGGTACCCCCTCCCCCTAATGTAGTCTAAAGTATTGTAATTTACTTAATGCAAGTTTGCATTAAATAAACTTGCTCCTAATGCAAGTTTATTGGATCAACCTATTTTGCCCACCCCCCCCCCTCAAAAAAATCCTGCATCTGCCCCTGACTAAGGCATAGATAAGGTGAGCCCACTATTTAATGCCTTTTTTCTATTCTTCCCAATTATAATAATCACTTCACTTTCAAATATAATCCAAAACCCTTTAATGAACCTTGAGGTGACAATTAATTTGTTATTCTTGGCACAAGAACCAATCCTTTCTAACACATAACTTCAATAAATATTGATTAAAAACATACATATTCAATAAACTTAGCAACTAATTAATCTAATTAACAACTAATTAAATTGGGCCTGCATCCATTTTGGCAAATATTCAACACTGGTTTGTTTTCTTTTTGAATGGGGTTTTCAACCCATCAAAACCATTAGGCCATAGCCAATCTGATTTTGAAAGGATTTATGAGCAGTTGAATACAGAAAATTTTTCAAAAACAATTTATGAGTACAGATTACAGTGAAAGCAATAGTACAACATGATTAAAAATACGCCACATAGACCTATTATAAAGTGGGAATCTTTCTGTTTCAGCATTTTCTTAGTCATGCAAAAGCTGAACTCAATTCACCTAAATCAACAACTTGTCAAGAAAGCTAGATGTCTCTAAACTAGCCTATATTTTTACTGTTCATTTTTTAATAGTGCATAGGGTAAGATGACACCATAGGGTATCCACCATACAGCTAATATAAAATAGTATAGTTTATATATAGAGAAAAATACCTAAGCCAATCATTGTATATAGAATTTTTTTTTAGCTGACTAGGTGGCTAAAATTAAGGAAAGTGTATATATAGAAACCTTTTAATTTGCCAACCAGTCTAGGGGGGGCTGAAATGAATTTCAGCCCCCCCCCCTATATAGGCTATACCTAACCTAACCCTGAATTGGCATATATAGGGGGGGGCTGAAATTCATTTCCGATAGAAATGCTTATTATATTCATAGGCCTAATCAGCAGAAAAAAAGGCATCAAATGGTGTATTCACTTTTAGTCCTAACTCAATAATATGATTTGGTATATATTGACCCCCCCCCCCATAAAAAATTTCAAATTTTTCTATATATAAGCTATACTTTTTTATATAACTCTGTGGTGGATAGGCCTATCTGTCTTGATATTAATCAAGCAGTCTAAATATTACCTAGAGATGATGAAAAGAAAGCAAGATATTCTATATCCCTGACCCTCCTGCTCAATCATAGTAAAATGATGGGAAAGAGAAAATCATAATTAATTTCCATCTTCTTGTGTGTATTTCAACTGTTTTTAATTGCCAACTGGTTGGCTATTTTTAGGACTGGTAGTCAGCCACTTTAGTCGCTTAGCAAAATTTTTTACATTTAATATACTCTATTTATTCTATTACACCACTAATAGACTTGATTGTTTTGCTGTTAGAATTGGCTAGGCTATCTTTTCTAAATAAGTAGCCTACCTAGCCTATTTTGGCATCTGAAAGTTTTACTCGTCTGTTATCTAGATAGAAGGGCCTGAGGATACCTTTTGGGGTGCTAAACTATTAACATTACCTTAACCCTCCTGGACTCTTAATGTCCATGAATGAGCTTGGAAAAAAACTGACATTTTGGTCTTCCAGGTTGCAGGGTTTAGTCCTCTGCAATCTTTCTTAAAGCTAATTAATATCATAATTAATATATTGAATAATATAAGATCAATAGTACCATTAAAAAGGAACAGATATGCTTTCCATCTTTGGCTTGCAAATCTTGTTTTTTTTTTTTTTTTTGGTTAGAACAGACAAAAAAAATTGTGTAGCTCAGCAGCAACAATAAAGCAGTGATACGACTTCTATACCCGAGATATGTGCTGTAAAATCGGAAAAAAAGTGTCGTTGTTATAGAACATCTGTTGTGTTTCAAGTAACTTGTGTATCAAATGTGGAATCTGTTACGCCCCTGTTAAAAAATGCTTTTGTTTAAAAGGAAGTTTATCACTAGTTCATCAGCCTTCGGCTACCGTAGGATTCAATTCCAATTACTGAATCAGAGCCAACACCCAAGCGTTGCTTACATGGGCGCCCATAAGCTGAATTCCAGGGGGGGGGCAAACTGCATCTAATTGGCATTTTTAATGCTATATAGTAGAAATCTCAGAACAAAAATATAAAAATAAGGCAGTATCATCCAGCCAGGGGGGGGGGCGCCCCTCCCGCCCCCCCCCCTCCCATATGGGCACCCATGGTTGCTTATAGCTATTCTTCGAAGCAGTGCCGAAGACCAGCAGCATGCCACTAAAAATAATTCAGCGTGCCGCAAAGGCTTCGGCGCGCCGCAAATTTTTTTACCGCCGAATTATTTTCTGAGATTACTGAACAGTAGACTTAAGGAGGAATCCGCTATAAGATTATAAGGGAAGATTAGTAAACACTTTTATTGCTCATTAGCAGAAGAGACTTTTCGAAAATTTGGTCTTTCAGCTTGTTTCTTTCACAAGTGAGGAATGAACTGCAGTCTGAGGAAAGGGGCTCAACCGGAGCAAATGACCCGATACATGTGTAATATATTCTAAAAACCAGCAATATTAATGGATACTGTTGGATAGACACAATATATTTGCAATTATCACCAATGGGTTGCAACAATTCTACTTTCATAATACAGTTACTCAAGTCATTTGGTTCCAAGATCTTGCTCGCGACTTCCGTGAATGAACAAAGATCATCATTGTTTGGTTTCGGTATGTTTAAATCAGCTAGAGGGCAGGACAGTTTTCGGTTGGCAGTTCTTTGTTGAACTGTAGCAATTATCCTAGTCTCCGCCAGTATTCCCTACATCAGCACACTTTTTTCATCATCTAGGACTCATCTTGCTTCGAAAGCTAAATGAGTACCACTGGCGATGGCAAATTCTCCAAATGTGTCTTTATTAAATCCTTGCGAGAAAAAGATTGGAAAGCGTTTCTTGAAGCGAACGAGCATCGCGTCCACAAGAACCTTTGAACTTTTCAAAACACTGCAACGTTTCATCTCTCCAAGATTGTTTTTTAGCTCTATCAGAATAGATAATTCAGTACTTCAAAAACAATCCTTCTCCCCTTGCAATTTTTCTAAAGCTATTGAAGAGACTATGTGACTTTTAAATATTCAGCTAATAGCTCAGTTTCTACACTTTTTAGTATTAGCACCTTTAGCTCATCACATGTACTCATTAGTTCATTTTTTTCCTAGATGGCTTTGACTCGCATTGAAGCATCCTATATTGGGTTATATCTTGTGCAATTTGGTAATGAAGTTGCTTCCCTATCCAATTCTTTAAGCTTATCTGATGCTTTAGTATTCCAGCAAATTGTATTCCATAAGGCTTGCTATTTTATAAATACTGTTTTACTCAGCCTATTGTACGGTTCACACGTGAGAGCCTGCTGATTATATATATTTCCTACTAAGTTCACAATGTGGCTGCAGCAGTGTAGATGCTCTGGTAAATGGTAGCCATCGTCCATGTCAGTCTGAGTAGTACTATTGGCTAAAATCCTACCCACCGACCATGTATTGACTGCTTCAGGAGCACCTACTTCATCAGACTGTTGCTCAACAGTGACAAAATGCTCTTTGGAGTTATGCTCTTCCATTATTATTGACTCTTTTGAAATAGATTTATTTAGGAAGGTCAGAGTGATTAAATCTATTATAAGTCATATAAAATTCTTACTGTCCCAGACAATTTGGCAATTTTAAGGTTGCTTAATCACGTCTGAAAACGTTGATGGAAATAAATTACACAATCCAATGATAAGTAAAATTAGATACTTAGTTTATGTTAAATTAACCTACATTGCGTTATTTTTGTTTAAGTTTGAATAATTAAGGGTGAGTTGACGCCCTAACAGCAATTTGATTTTCAAAATCAACGTAAGAACTGCAGAAATTTGAAAAAGTCTGTAATTCTTGAAATATGAAAGATTTGCTTATTACAAATATTAAAATTCAAGGGATTTTAAGGAAGAAAACACGACATTTTTTTTCAACATTATTGAAAGGTGAAGTAGGCTATCTTGTGGTCAAAATATGATATCAAAACTTTGGAATTTGAAGAAGAAAAAGCTGTAATTCTTGAGATATGAAAAGCTTGGCTATAAAAAAAAAAAATGAAAATTCAGATTTAGAAGGAAAAAAATATTAATATTTCTTGGAATGGAAAGCGTTTTTTTGTCAAAAATCATGACGCTAACTAAGAAATTTTGGAAAAAAATATGATTCTTGATGTGAAAGGTTTAGTAATAAAATATGGAAAATTACCGGGTTACAAGGAAAAAATCTAAATTTTTTATATTCCTGAATTGGGAAGTGTTTTGATGTCAAAAAGTGGCATAAGAATTCTGAAATTTTGAAAAAAGAGCTGTGAATCTTGAAATGTGGAAGGACTACTTATAAAAATCTGAAATTTGGATGTCTTGGGCATAATTATTATGTAAAAATAACAACAAAAAGAAAAAAAAATATCAGCCTTTGTGAAAGGAGCAATCTTTAAATACGTTAAGGTTATTAGCAGGAGGAATTAAATAAAAATCCCCTAGAAAAAATAAGAATTTCAAATTACACGAAATAGATGGGGCGATGGCATCTATTTAGGGAGTAACATAGTATAAGATTCTGGGTGAATAGAGTAACATTAAAACATTAGAATTTATTGACCTCAAAAATATTTTATCTAACACACTGGGGCTAACTATTATCGTTGATTTCTTTCATTTCAAAGTGTTAAAAAGAAAAATGCAACAACCAAAAATTAGTTAAAAATGG
>JAQQPU010018389.1:3017-15045 GCA_029168905.1 Artemia sp. Kazakhstan ARC1039
ACGTATGTAGGGGGCTTCGTTGCACGTATGTAGGGGGCTTCGATTTACAGACATCAACATTAAATCATAGACATCAAATTCGAATCGCACACTATCTGGAATAATTTTTATACGATTTAGCCATGTTATTCAAACACACACTGTGGTATTTTCTAACCTTTCCTTTAAGGAGCCTAAGCCTCTTATTTTGACTCTTAAACTTCTTAAGAGGTTAAATGTAAACCTCGTATTTGGGCTTCCTTTTCTGCATACCCAAGAATCTTAGTCTCCTTTCCTGCCAAAAATAAATATCAAAATGCTATGAATGTGAGACGTTCATTGAATATATAGCCCAATTCACGGAAAAATGTAATTTCTACTACGTTCTACGATCATATCTTTAAATACGCTATTGTCTTTAATTTTCAATTTTTTCGTTTGAAAAATGGAAAGAAGCGCAATTTCTAGTGGATTAAGTTATTTGTTTATGTATAGTACCAAAACATGTCTATGATTTGATAAACGATAATCCATAACTATAGGCTAACTGTATAATTACAACTAAAAATAACTATAAAATGTTGTGCAGTTGTCGCTGAGAAATCCAAAGAAAAATTAGTAAGGCCTATATAAGAATTGACACTACATTTTTTCTTGTAAAGATGTTCACCAAGTTAAATATGTAAGTCATCTATCTCGATTTTCTCTTTTTGTACAGCTTTCCCATAGTCAGGGGCATCCCGAGGCTCATTTTATCGGGGGGGGGGGGGGGGGCGACCATCGTAAATTTTACCGAGTTGCTTCCTGATTTATACCGAATTTTCTGTAGAAATCAAGAATTTTGCTAAATTTAGGCCAATTTTGAAAAATTTCTGCCGAAACTTGCCTTCGGCGAAAATTTTACCCGACGAGAATGACAAGATTGACGAGAATGTATTTGATTTATAACCCTCATATTTACCAGCATCTTTGGTGATTGTAGAATCTAAAAAAAAAAAATTTCCCTCGAACTTATGCATCTTTTTATGCTTTGTTTTTCAATTCATTTTAAGCACGGTTGTGTTCTATCCCCCTTTATATGGATCATTTGATGGACTTTGTCTTAAGGAGCACAGGAAAGACAATGGGAGACCACAGAATCAAATTTTAGAGGTTTTGTGAGTTAAGGGTGCTAGAATAGGTTTGAAAATTAATGTTAAGAAGACTAAGCCACTAAGGCTAGGAATAAGTGAAGATGAAAAGGTGACATCGGGTAACGAAAAGATTGATCAGTTGGACAGCTTTACTTACCTTGGAAGCATTATTAGTATAGACGGTGGGAGCAGTGAAGGTGTTAAAAGTAAAACAGCCAAGGCTAAGAGTGTTTTTTCACAGTAAAAAAAAAGCTTGGAAACCAAGAGTAGAATATTAGAAGCTACAGAGATATTAGAAGCTTGGTTTCTGTAAACCAAGATTAGAATATTAGAAGCTACAGCGATGACAGTGGTAAAATATGGTTCTATAGCATGGGTGCTCCGAAAAGCGGATGAGGATTTGCTAGATGTTTTCCAGAGAAATTGCCTAGGAATTGTTCTGTGTACCCGACTGACCAACAGTATTTCAAACAGTAGGCTGTACGAAAAGTGTGGTGCATTCCCGCTTTCTAGGGCTGTAATGAGAGAAAGGTTGAGATAGCTAGGGCACGCTCTGCGGATGAAGGATAACAGATTGCCGAAGGTTGTCATTTTTGACCAACTGTCTAGGGCTAAACGGAAAGCAGGTCGTCTGCGGTTTGGGTGGAAGGATGTCATAAAGAAAGATTTAAAGGAAATGGGAACTTCCTAGCTGTGTTGGCCTCAGGCGGCTTGGCGCTGCGGTGAGTCTTTAGTAGTAGTAGTTGTTTAAGTTTGGTTTGTTTTTACTCATTTCTAAAATTCGGACTCTTCATTCTGTTTTTATTTTTGTCGAAAATATATACTATTCTTTCTGCTCTATTTCTATTTTCTGTGTTCGTTGCCGTAATGTTATTGCTCCATTTGGCTCTTTTTTTTATTGCCTTTTACTCTTCCGCAATCGCCCGTTCTTTGGCCATTGTCTGCTTGGCATTATGTATACAATATTAAATTCCAATGCGCTTTCAATTCTTTCTAATATACCGCTTATGCCCCGCTACTATATAAAGTAAAAGTAAAGAAATACAAAAAAAAAACAAAAAAACACTGGAGAAGAATTTAAAATGGCCAAGACTTCTAAATTGCAGGTTTGGAAAGCGCTTTGCGTAGCAATGCTGAATATTCCGTTATATCTGGAGCACACTTTTCTTTATATGTTCCGTTATATCCGGAGTTATATTTCGTATTTACTACATTTATGCTACAATGTCAAATATAGCACGATCTTAATTATCGAAATACTTTGTACAGAGCGCTGAGATATCATTTCTGACAAAAATTGGAAACAAATCGGATAAAAATAACACAGAATGGTCACAGTTGGTCGAGCACAATATTGAACCTTACAGTTATATTTACTTCTTCTAGCAGCTATTTTGAACATCCAATCTGGAGTTTAAGCTTAGCATTAGAAATATGGCGCGAACGACTTATGTAAAACGAAGAACAAAAACAATGAAGAAGCAAAGAGAAAAATCTGATCACAATGTGAAAACAATATCAACAATCTGATCACAATATCAACAATACCAAATAACAATACGAAATGAAGGATAATTTTCAGCCATTGAACAACAAATTCAAAGCAAATATCTCAGCCATGACCTCTGGTAAGCGGTAGTCAGTAATAAAAAAAAACTTGCATATTATAAAAGAAAACTGACATATGGAAGTAATTATGAATAAAAATCCAACTTGAACAGAAAAAAGGTAACGATAGGGCAAAGGTGACTGAAATTCAAAACAGAAATAATACGCCCATTCAAAAGTTGGATTGGGCACAGATTCTATCCATGACTACAGATGCAGCCTGTATAAATTTTTTTGTGACTCTCAGCACCTCTCAGACTCAAATTTTTTTTATTGGTTATTGGTATACGCTTGGTAGCAATTAGAAATTATACGGGTAAAATTTAAATATTATATTTAGGTTATAATTAATTATTTAATAAATAGTTCATTTGCATGAAGTTAAAAAATTAAACTTAATTAAAACATGAAATTAAAATTTGATAGATTTAATTAAGTTATTAAATTAAGTTATTAAATAAAACTATATTCAAAATGACATTTGATTTTCAATTGGTATTAGATAGGTAAATATTGGATGGCTGAAGATATAGTATAAGACAGGAATCAGTTGGAAAAAACAAAAATATAACTTTAGATTCTCCATTCAGTCTTCTTCGGAAATATAAAATTGCTGGTGTTACAATTTCATCCCAGAATATGTGCAAAACTTTTCCCTACTCTTTTTTGCTTATGTTTCGTCAATAGTGGACTCATACTGCCAAGTAAAGCCCATTTGAGAATAAAACAACAACAAATAATTAAACTTTTGAAATAAAGTGGATTTTGAAGGAGGCCGATAGATTCAAAGAAAGAGATAGAAACACTTTCACAATTAGAATGATCATCTAGAGGATCATTACTTACTTTTGGTAAGCAACTAATTAGTAATTAATTTAATAAGTAATTCCGTACTTTTTTAAATTTTAGTATGGAACATTTCCTTTTTATTTTCTATGAAACACATTTTAGTCAACGGAGCATTTGGTCAAATTTAACAATGTCTATTTCTCTTTTAGAGATCGATAACAGTAAACTATAATGAACTGTTGGAGAAATGGTGCCCCTGGAGTAACGAAGTTAATTTTTAAATTGAAGAAAGACCTTAGAATCTTTATTTGGACTGAAAGGTACGTGTCTATTATTCTTCTATTGCCGGATTGAAATTTGTATAGTTTTACCTAGGCTCCGGAGTTATTTGACAGTCAAATAGGGCGTGGTAAAAAACTAAGTAAAGAATGAAATATATCAGTAATAGAAACTCTATGGGTCTTTTGTGGTCAAACTCTAAGGTCAGTGGGTCTTTTGTGGAAGTTGAAGGGGGAAGCGGTGGTTCCTGGATCATAGTGAAAGTGAACTTTAGGGTCAGTTCTTCCAAATTTTTGTAAGAGGTCAATCAAGTTGGAGAGGGGATTTAGCCTATAACATGCAGCATGGATGCCAAAGGGAGAACGACTCCTCTATTATAACAGAAGTATAATTACGATTTACATGATGTGACGTATTATCGTATGTTTTACACAAAAGAGGAATATGGGACAGGTGGCATTTCCCAGGAGCAATATTTTCCCAACGAATATTCCCCTAAAAATATGAGCATTTTTTTCATTTGACGCTCAGATTCAATCATTTTGACACTTCAGATTCCTGTTAAAACATTTTCAACAGGAATCTGTTAAAAAGGGGTTAAAAAGGGGTCTTTATCAGGTGCGATTTTCATTTTGCAGCATTTTTACTTAAAAGTTGCACTTTACCGTAAATTCAGGGACATATGGGTACTCCCCTCATGTATATGTTGCACCCAAAGGGATATCAAAAATGAACAGCCATTAGATAAAGCGAAAGTTTTTCGAATGTAAGTAAAGAGCGACATTAAAACTCAAAACTAACATTGTTTGTTGTTTTGAGTCATTTTCAACCATGTATTTTTCAAATAAAAAAGAAACCGAATGAAAATATTGTCTTAGAAGTAATGTCTTAGAAGTAAAATAGTGCCCAAATAAAAGTGCCGTTACCTTAAAATCCAGTAGAAATTGTTTTTTTTTTCAGTACATCTATTTCAGTTTTTGATGAGTGGAACACTAAAATATGCATGCATTTTTCCGTTTTTAAAAACGTATTTATACAATTAACTTGATGTTTCTTAAGTTTTTTTTTTGATTTTCTAGAGAAAGGAAGTGAAAACTACCAATAAGTTAGTAATTGGACAATTAAATAGCAATAATAATAATTAAAGCCATTTTTATTTTAAATAATAATTCAAATAGCGATAAAGGCTTCTGCGATATTCTCCCTGAATTTTCCAGATGTTTCTCTTAAAAAAAAAACTCTAAAAAAAGGGTTGAAGGAGGAATTAGTATCCCCACCCCCCTTCACATTCAAGATATTCTTTGATTCGACAGTTCCTATTAATATCCTCCAAGTAAAGAGCGACCCTAGTCAATAGAAACTGAAATTTGTCAATAGAAAACCTTAACAAGTTTTGATTACAATTTATGCAAAAATAAATCTATTATTCAGGCTGATTCCTAATATGCAAAATGTATTTATTCTTAAGCTGTTCACCAAAATTTATCAACACATGAAAATTTGTGTGATTTTAGAAAATTTAAATATTTTGAAATGCAAAATAGGAAATAGGATTGCAGAAACAGAAATATGACTTTAGTAATAGTAACGCCCGAATAAAAATAATGTGTGGATAAAAAAAAGTACAATACCCCGAACGTTGTAACTCACGAAGAGATAACTTTTTTTCCAGAAAGACTTGTTTTTCCACTTCCGCTCGAATGAAGGGACCTGAGTCTCAAAAATTGGATATTTCTGATTTTCCAATCGAGAGAATCCGCAATTTTAGTATAATAGCTCACATTGATCATGGAAAGAGCACATTAGCTGATAGACTTCTTGAATTAACGGGTAAGTAGCATTATTGATTTGAAAAGAAAGCATAGACTCAACTGTTTAGTTAATAGACACTTCTGATCTTTTATTTCTGTAAGTCGAAAAAAATTGCTGAGAAGTATATGTGTTTTATCTTAGTGTTGATATACTGTTCACGGCAGTGAGCAAAAAGGTCTCTACCTTTGCTCACTGGTCAGAAGGGTCTAGAGTCACTAGCCCTCGCTATTATAATATTGAAAATAAAATTAAGGGTTGTGGTATTACGGAATCTCTCTTTCGTATCGTTTCAGGATTTCAAAGCAAACGACCACAAGAAATACTTTCTCCGGTCAAATCTTTCAAACAGTTTGTGGTAACGAACTGTAAGTAAGGAGCAACCGGGCTCAATAGTAACCGAACTCCGAAAACCGGAATTTTGATACCCATAGATACATCAATAGAATCAGATTTTTAATCTGATTTCAAATATATAACTTTCATTAAGTTTAGTTTTATCCATCAAAAGTTACGTGACTGAGAAAAATATGCCTTATTTTCGAAAAAAGAGGGAAACACCCCCAAAAAGTCATAAAATTTTAATGAAAATCACACCATCGGATTCAGCGTATCAGAAAACCCTATTGCGGAAGTTTCAAGCTCCTATCTGCAAAAATGTGGAATTTTATATTTTTTGTCAGAAGAAAGATCACGGATGCGTGTTTATTTATTTTTTATTTTTTGTTTTGTTTTTGCTTCCCCCAGGGGTGATCATATCGAGCCATTAGTTCTAGAATATCGTAAGAGGGCTCATTTGAACGGAAATTAAAAGTTCTAGTGCCCTTTTTAAGTGACAAAAAAAATTGGTGGGCAACTTGGCCCCCTCCCACGCTCATTTTTTTCCCAAAGTAACCCAATCAAAATTTTGAGATAGCCATTTTGTTCAGCATAGTGGAAAATCTAATAAATATGTCTTTGAGGATGCCTTAATCCCCCACAGTTCCCAGGGGAAGGGCTGGAAGTTATGAACTTTGCCCATTATTTACATATAGTTTTGGTTAATGGGAAGTATAAAGACGTTTCAGGAGGGATTTTTTTCTGATGGGGGGGTGTCGGAGGAGGGGGTTACAGGGGAGGATCCTTACATGGAGGATGTTTCCTTGGGGGAGGGACATTTCTATGAAGGGGGCGCCGGATTTCCCAGCATTATTTAAAAAACGATCAGAAATTAAATAAAAAAAACTAGTTTTTTCAACTGAAAGTAAGGAGCAACATTAAAACTTAAAACAAACAGAAATTATTACGTATATGAGGGGGTTCGCCCCCTAGTCAATACCTCACCCTTTTCGCTAAAGTTTTTTTTTAGTAGTTTCAAAAGAGCTATCTATTCTTATTAACCGGCCTTTGTGATTCAGGGGTTTGTGATTCGAACAAAAGTCGAACTTTAGCGTAAAGAGCAAGGTATTGACTAGGGGGCAAACTCCCTAATATACGTAATAAAACATACGAATATAGAAGTTCGTTACGTAAGTTAATTCGTAAGTTACGTCAGAACAAAATTTCGAGAAAGCCATTTAGCCAAAAAAGTAAAATTAATATGCAAATTCTGTTTTAATTATTCATGTACGGTGAGCCAAAATCAAAGCTGCATTAATTCAAAAACATTCAGAAATTAACTAAAAAAAACAAGATTTTTTAACTGAAAGTAAGGAGCGACATTAAAACTTAAAACGAACAGAAATTATTCCGTATATGAAAGGGGCTGTCCCCTCCTCAATAAAGTTTTAATGTCGCTCCTTACTTTCAGTTAAAAAAAAACTTGTTTTTTTATTTAATTGTAATACAGAGCCAATCCTCGCTTATCATAGGTAGGAAAACAGCGCTGCCTAAGTAAAGAGTGATGTGGGCACAATGCATTATTTATTTATTTATGTTTTTAGACCAGGGCACTTCGTATAGAAGGAGTTGTCATAGAAACTTCGAAAGGTGCTCATTCAATTGAAAATTGAAGGGGCTAATGCTCTTTTTAATATTCAAAAGTGATTGGAGGGCAATCGATCCTCCTCCCACGCCCGTCATTTCCTCAAACACATTGAGTCAAGATTTTGAGATAGCCATTTTGTTCAGCGTAGTTTACGTTTTGCTTAAAATTCAATTTAAAATTGCATACTTTCGGTCTGCTTACTGTTATATTCAAAGAATGGTGACGAAGATATGGGAATAATGAAAACGTCAAAATCAATTTGCGGACACTGGAAACTGCGCCCTCTACTTAATTTTAATAAAAATAAAATTCCCAAAAGTAAAAAAATGGCTGTCTTTTCAGAAGATTATCAAATGCCTAATTTATATCAAACTAGCGGAACGGGCATAAAAAGAAACGTTTGCTCTCCTGTGAGAGGGGAAAGCTACTAAATAGATACAAAGAAATACTCGCTTGGTTTCAGGCACCCGCTATGCAACAACGGATGAGCTATTTCAAATGATAAGGGGTATACACAATGGGCGAGAGAAGCCATTGAAATTAAAAAAACACATGTTTGCTAACCTTTCAATAAATAGGGACAGAGGTAGTTTAAATATTGACCCAATCTAAATATTGACCCAATTACCCAATAAATAATCACCAGGGTACTGATTTACCTGCTAGACCAAAACGAATTGCTTCAATAATAGCCAATAAAAGGATTATTTCGCAACAGATTAGTTAAAGTAGTTTCCATTTTTTTTTTCCGCAGTTGCTCTGGTGTTCTCACTGAAGTAACTCCATATTAGCATCTTTTCTCTACGGGGATCAGTTTGCGCCAATTGTATATTTTTTGTTTTGGTGGTGGTTTTATTGTTTTTTTTTTAGTTTTAACTGTTTTTTTTTTTTTTTTTTATCTTGTTCTTCTTCTGTCTGTTGTACTGAAGACGCCTTGTTTATGATACAGGCTAAATATCCGCGTTGTTTTGCATTTGTCTTTTCTTTTCTCTCCACTGGCCGCAGTCTCGTTTGTTGTTTTTTTTTTCATTGAGATTTTTCTCTTTGTTGGTTTTTGTCATGGCTGGCCAGTTCGGCTTAAGATCTTTCATTCGTCAATTGTACGAGCAACAATTAGCCGCTTCTGTCAATTATTATTTGTCTTTGGTTAAAAACATGCAAATTTGTTAAATCAACAAATTTTCTTAAAAAATTGCAAGAAGGAATCGGTGATTCCGAAATCTTTTAAAATATGTACCCATTTTGGAATTGAAAATGAACCAAATTAAAAAAACAAATTGAGCATAATGGCTCTAAATCACGTAATTTCTGAACAAAAACAGAGACGTTTTCAACTGTCTAAGGACTTAAATTCTGCTGAAACCCTTTTAAGGAATAACCTTCCATCTGACACTTTTATGCGAATTAGGGAAATGGCCATTAGATCTTTTCGCCATAATTTTCATTTGTCTAAGGTCCGTCTGGTTGACAAGTTTAATAAACTTTTGTTTGAGAAGTTCCAAGATTCAGTTGTTTTTTATCCTCGTTTTTGTCTGGGTCCAGCAATTAAGATTTGTCTTCTAAACCTCTTAATATTCAACAGGAGGCAGTTTTGTCGAAGGGTTCTAAGTTCTGTTTTCCAACACCAATCTCCTATTCAAAAATAATTTCAAAGGTGGAGTCAGAAATTATGGCTTCTATAGATAAAGTTGATACTCCTCAAGAACTTAGAGCCGGGATCGTATGAAAACTAAACACCTTTAATATGAGCTTAATTGGTAAAGACATCTCACAAAAAATGACATTAAAATACTTTCAGATTTGAAAAAGGATAAATTCCTTACTATCACCAGAGCCGATAAGGGAAACACGATTGTAATTATGGACACTGAAGACTATAATAATCAAATGAGATCCATTATTTCTGACAATATTACATACAAAAAAACTTGATTTTGATCCTAGAGATAAATATATAAAATCAACAAGAAAGGAATTGGAGTCATTGAAAAATAATTTTCACATTACCCCACAGTTTTATAACAAATATTATCCTAGGGGTTGTTCGGCACCCAAGATCTATGGTCTACCTAAGATTCATAAGACTGGAGCCCCCTCCGCCCCATTGTGTCAACTTTTCCGTCACCTGTTTCGAAATTAGGAAAATGGTTGTCGGTAGCATTGCGTCCACTTTTGGGAACACAAAGATCATATTTAAAAAATTCGACTGATCTTACTAATAAATTGAGAAATTTCACATTGGAGGATAGTTCAATTCTTTGTAGTTTCGATTTTTGGGTTACCTATGGGGGCTTCTCTCTCTCCTTTATTGGCAAATCTTTTCATAGATGCTACTGAAACCTCTGCTATACACAGTTTTAGAATCTCCCCTTGTTTCTGGGGTAGGTCCATGGATGATGTGGTGTGCGTTTGGAATCATGGATTGGACTCCTTAGACCTATTTTGTAAGCATTTAAATAGTTTTGATAATAATATTAAATTTACAGTTGAGTTTGAGGAAAATAATAAATTACCTTTTCTGAATATTTTATTAATTAAATGGGATCTCCATTTACTTTTCTCGATTTACAGAAAACCTAAGCACAATGATAGTATTTGAATTTTCATTCTTGCCATCTTATCTCGGTGAAACGGGGGGTTGTAATTTCACTAGTGTATAGAGCCTTTAGAATTTGTTCCCAGGAATTTCTGGATTCGGAATTGTTATACTTGAGGGATATTTTGTTTTGTAATAATTACCCAATTAAGTTCATTGAGAAAATAATTGAAAATAGACGTGTTAAACATGATAGTAGGGTTATTGGGGTTTCTCAGTCTTTAGATTTAGATGTATCAAAAACTTTCATTTCACTACCATGTGTACCTGGTTTGGGTGAGAACCCCCTCACAGCCCTCAGGACAAGGATTGTAAGTTATGCCCTGGGGGCATATAAATTTTTTATAGAAAGCGTTGTTGTAGAAACTTCAAAACGGGCTCATTCGATTAGAAATTGAAATGGTTTGTGCCCTTTTTAATAGTCGAAAGTAATTGGAAGGCAACTAACACCCCTTCCATGCCGACCATTTCCCCAAATACATCCAATCAAAATTTTGAAATAGCCATTTTGTTCCACGCAGTTAAAGTTCAGGAAATTACACCTTTGAGCAGAACACTCCCCTCACAGTCTGAGCAAGGGTTATAAGTTATGCCCTGGGGGCATATAAGTTTTTATTGAAATCTTTGTCGTAGAAACTTCAAAAAGGGCTCATTCGATTGGAAATTTAAAGGTCTAGTGCTCTTTTTAATAGTCGAAAGTGATTTGAGGGCAACTAGCCCCCCTCTCTCGCCCACCTTTTCCCCAAACACATCCAATCAAAATTTTTAGATAGCCATTTTATTCAGTGTTATAGATTTCCAGATAGAAATTATGTTTTTGAGGAAGACACTCCCCCACAGCCCTCAGGGCAAGGGTTGTAAGTTATGCCCTGGGAGCATGTAAGGTTTTTACTGAACGCGTCGTCGTAGAAACTTCAAAAAGGGCTCATTCGATTAGAAATTGAAATGGCTAGTGCCCTTTTTAATAGTCAAAAGTGATTGGAAAGCAACTAAAACCCCTTCCATGCCCCCTATTTTCCCAAACATATCCAATCAACATTTTTAGATTCCACCCAGTGATTTTAGATTGAACATTTTAGATTCCAACTATTAATTTGCACTTTACTGAAAAAAATACAAATGAACGTGCATTCTCAGTTTAATATACATTTACTGATATTTAGTAATCAAAATCTTAATATTATTTGATTTATTAAAGTTATAAAGCATTTATATTTTTTCAGTAAAGTGCAAATTATGTTCTGGCCTTGGGAAGGCATAGGGGTTTTGAGCCCAACTTATGTTAATTTCTGCTCGTTTTGAGTTTGACTCGGTTATTTATTGTAATTTCTGTTCGTTTTGGGTTTCATTTGTTTATCGATGCTGAATTGTGATAGTTTCACGCTTGGTAGATTATTTGATTTTATTTTTGCTCATTTTTTATTTAATGGAGTTCTTTACTTTTCTTTGAAAAACTTGTTTTGTGGAAAAAGTTCTTTGAATTAATTATAAGTAAAGAACGAACTCTAATCCATAATAACTGAAATATTTTACTCAAACTCCCGGTTTAGTTCATTGTATAGTATTTAGAAAAACGATTGAATTAGTTAATTATAAATGGGGACTATGTAAGTTTCATTACATAAAGGATCAATCATTGGAAATAGCTGAAACCTAGTAAAGGACAATCCACCGCACATAGTAACTAAAAGTTTAGATAATACAAGCCTCTTTTGAAAAGTTTACTCGTCTGGGGTTTAGTGCCATACTAAGGTTTTTCTCTTACTATTCCAACTAAGAAAAAGCCATAAACTTTTTCCTGTTTGTAATGTGGATTACAGCGATAGCTAGTAATTACCGTAGTGATTAATTGAATTTAAAAACGAAGGT
>JAQQPU010018390.1:5644-17542 GCA_029168905.1 Artemia sp. Kazakhstan ARC1039
GTCGTATGTTTACCAGGATATTTAATAAGTACCATTTTTCACCCCACCCACAAAACTTAATTCCTCCTAGAATTATTTAAACTAAATACTTGCCTCCATTCCCCTCCCCAGAAAGTTCAGAAAGATGCAATACCCTTATTTATGCTGAAGCATTTCTAGTCGTATGTTTACCTGGATATTTAATAAGGACCATTTTTAATCCCACCCAAAAAACTAAATTCCTCCTAGAAACATTTAGACTAACGGTACTTGGCTCCATCCCCCTCCCCAGAAAGTTCAGAAAGACGCAATACTATATTTATGCTGAAGCATTTCTAGTTGTATGTTTACCTGGATATTTAATAAGTACCATTTTCACCCCACCCACAAAACTTAATTCCTCCTAGAATTATTTAAACTAAATACTTGGCTCCATCCCCCTCCCCAGAAAGTTCAGAAATATGCAATACCGTTATATATCCTGAAGAATTTTTAGTCGTATGTTTGCCAGGATATTTAATAAGTACCATTTTTCACCCCACCCTTAAAACCCATTTCCTCTTAGCATTATTTAAACTAAATACTTGGCTCCATCCCCCTTCCCAGAAAGTTCAGAAAGACGCAATACCATATTTATGCTGAAGCATTTCTAGTCGTATGTTTATCTGGATATTTAATTAGTACCATTTTTCATCCCACCCAAAAAACTCAATTTCTCCTAGAATTATTTAGACTAAATACTTGGCTCCAACACCCTCCCTAGAAAGTTCAGAAAGACGCAATACTATATTTATGCTGAAGCATTTCTAGTTGTATGTTTACCTGGATATTTAATAAGTACCATTTTTCACCCAACCAACAAAACTCAATTCCTCCTAGAATTATTTAAACTAAATACTTGCCTCCATTCCCCTCCCCAGAAAGTTTAGAAAGATGCAATACCCTTATTTATGCTGAAGCATTTCTAGTCGTATGTTTACCAGGATATTTAATAAGTACCATTTTTCACCCCACCCTCAAAACCCAATACCTCTTAGCATTATTTAAACTAAATACTTGGCTCCATCCCCCTCTCCAGACAGTTCAGAAAGACGTAATACCATATTTATGCTGAAGCATTTTTAGTCGTATTTTTACCTGGATATTTTTAAGTACCATTTTTCCCCCCCAAACCACAAAACTCAATTCCTCCTAGCATTATTTAAACTAAATACTTGGCTCCATCCCCCTCCCCAGAAAGTTCAGAAAGATGCAATATCCTCATTTATGCTGAAGCATTTCCAGTCGTATGTTTACCAGGATATTTAATAAGTACCATTTTTCACCCCACCCTTAAAACCCAATTCCTCTTAGCAATATTTAAACTAAATACTTGGCTCCATCCCCCTTCCCAGAAAGTTCAGAAAGACGCAATACCATATTTATGCTACAGCATTTCTAGTCGTATGTTTACCTGGATATTTAATAAGTACCATTTTTCATCCCACCCAAAAAACTCAATTTCTCCCAGAATTATTTAGACTAAATACTTGGCTCCAACACCCTCCCCAGAAAGTTCAGAAAGACGCAATACTATATTTATGCTGAAGCATTTCTAGTTGTATGTTTACCTGGATATTTAATAAGTACCATTTTTCACCCAACCCACAAAACTCAATTCCTCCTAGAATTATTTAAACTAAATACTTGCCTCCATTCCCCTCCCCAGAAAGTTTAGAAAGATGCAATACCCTTATTTATGCTGAAGCATTTCTAGTCGAATGTTTACCAGGATATTTAATAAGTACCATTTTTCACCCCACCCTCAAAACTCAATTCCTCTTAGTATTATTTAAACTAAATACTTGGCTCCATCCCCCTCTCCAGAAAGTTCAGAAAGACGTAATACCATATTTATGCTGAAGCATTTTTAGTCGTATATTTACCTGGATATTTTTAAGTACCATTTTTCCCCACAACCCACAAAACTTAATTCCTCCTAGCATTATTTAAACTAAATACTTGGCTCCATCCCCCTCCCCAGAAAGTTCAGAAAGATGCAATACCCTTTTTTATGCTGAAGCATTTCCAGTCGTATGTTTACCAGGATATTTAATAAGTACCATTTTTCACCCCACCCACAAAACTCAATTTCTTCTAGAATTATTTAAACTAAATACTTGCCTCCATTCCTCTCCCCAGAAAGTTCAGAAAGATGCAATACCCTTATTTATGCTGATGCATTTCTAGTCGTATGTTTACCTGGATATTTAATAAGTACCATTTTTCACCAAACCCACAAAACTCAATTCCTCCTAGAATTATTTAAACTAAATACTTGCCTCCATTCCCCTCCCCAGCAAGTTCAGAAAGATGCAATACCCTTATTTATGCTGAAGCATTTCTAGTCGTATGTTTACCTGGATATTTAATAAGTACCATTTTTCATCCCACCCACAAAACTCAAGTCCTCCTAGAATTATTTAAAGTAAATACTTGGCTCCATTCCCCTCCCCAGAAAGTTCAGAAAGATGCAATAGCCTTATTTATGTTGAAGCATTTCTAGTTGTATGTTTACCTGGATATTTAATAAGTACCATTTTTCTCTCAACCCACAAAACTCAATTCCTCCTAGAATTATTTAAACTGAATACTTGGCTCCATCCCCCTCCCCAGAAAGTTCAGAAGGACGCAATACCATATTTATGCTGAAGCATTTCTAGTCATATGATTACCTGGATGTTTAATAAGTACCATTTTTCACCCCACTCACAACACTCAATTCCTCCTAGAATTATTTGAACTAAATACTTGCCTCCATTTCCCTCCCCAGAAAGTTCAGAAAGATGCAATACCCTTATTTATGCTGAAGTATTTCTAGTCGTATGTTTACCTGGATGTTTAATAAGTACCATTTTCCCCCCAACCCACAAAACTCAATTCCTCCTAGCATTATTTAAACTAAATACTTGGCTCCATCCCCGTCCCCAGAAAGTTCAGAAAGACGCAATACCATATTTATGCTGAAGCATTTCACTACAACGATTAGCCCCTTTACTAAATACACACGCGTACATAAAATGACCGTCTCATTAAGTTTCTAATCGAAACAGCTGTTATGGATATGAGGAATTTATCTGCACATTCTTGTACAGTTGATATCAATGACAAAAAAGTGTTGTCTTATACAACCTTGACTACAGTTTCAAAACATGCTTGCCCACTTTATACCTTGCCAGCTTTTTTTGCAATGTCCACGTGTAATTGTAGTGTCTCAGGCGTGGGTTTTCTTGTGCAATTCCATGTATTTTTTCATGTATTTTTGAAAGTACTAGATAGGTTGCCAGCTTTTTAAAATGTCTACGTCAAACGGCACATTCTTGTGCAATTCATATCAATAACAAAAACCACTCACCTTGCCAGCTTTTTAAAATGTCCACTTGTAGCTGTAGTATCTCAGGCGTGGGTTTTCTTGACCCAGTTCTTGTTTAATTACATGTATTTTTTCATGTATTTTTAGTAGTGCCTATATGGATACTACTTATGGATACTAAATACTACTTGGTGAGCCAAAATCAAAACCTGCATTACTTCAAAAACTTTCAAAAACTAAATAAAAAAACAAGTTTTTTTTATCTGAAAGTGAGCAACGACGTTAAAACTTAAAACTAACAGAAATTATTCCGTACATGAAAGGGGTTGTCCCCTCCTCAACGCCTCGATCTTTACGCTAAAGTTTGACTTTCTCACAACTCGATTTTCTTTAAACAATAAAAAACTTTAGCATAAAGAGCGTTGAGGAGGGGACAAACCCTTTCATATACGGAATAATTTCTGTTCGTTTTAAGTTTTAACGTCGTTCCTTACTTTCAGTTAAAAAACTTGTTTTTTTAATTAATAAAGAAAGAAAATGGAAATAAATAAATAAATTCTGATAGATACAAACAGAACCAAAACAAAGAAGAACTGACAAGAAAAAAAATACAAACAAGTGCAATTATATGGAAGAACAAACATATTATCAGCGACGGACCATTTCAGAGTTGTTTTCACCAATAATCTGCCTCCGATATCTCTCATTTCTTTTCCGACTTTTCTCTTTTTTTTTTCTTTTCTGATCATTTCTTTTTTTAATGCAACTAGTAAACCATTCCTAGCTTTTCTAGCAAAAAAAAATTTCAAAAGTTGACGCGTGGCGCGAAGATTTAACCCAATCGGTACACCAAGATACGTCAGTGTATCTTGTGCTTTAATAGCATGTTCACCTAACTGAACATTTTTCGGGCAATCTGAATCTGAACACCAGAATCTCTGTCTTACTCTCATTAAATCGAAGACCAATACGTTTATGCTCCCTATCGAGAATTCCAAAATTTTCCTCAATTCCAAAGGCTGTTCTACTAATATCAAGGATGTCATCAGCATAGTTAGCTAGCAAAACATCAATACCATTAAATATACACTTGGTTAGAACGTTCTGTTGGGGCACAATGACGTATTATGGGGCAAAATGAGTTCTATTAAACAGGGGGGGGGGGGAAGTAACAGAGCCCTGTCTAATACCCTTTTTACTGGAATTGAAGGAGGGAGTTCCACCGTACCAGGTGAGATGGTGACCTTAACTCTGGCATTTAGTTTTTTATACATACCACGTATCGATTTGATGACAGAATTATTAACTCCACGCTTACAAGCAGTCAATAAGATATGTGGATGTATACCCGTGTCGAAAGCTCTTGATACGTCTAACCCGGCACAATATAATATCTGATTATTCTCATGAGCATGTAGAAGTAAATTAATTAAAAAAAACATTTTCCTCAAAATAAGTTTTTCAAAGAAAAGTAAAGAACTCAATTAAACAAAAATGAGCAAAAATAAAGTCAAATAACCTACCAAGCGTGAAACTACTACAAATCAGCATCGATAAATAAATGAAACCAAAAACGAACAGAAATTACAATAAATAACTGAGTCAAACTCAGCGAGCATAATGTTAATATAAGTTGGGCGCCAAACCCCTATGCCTTCCCAAGGCCAGAACAAAATTTGCACTTTACTGAAAAAAATATAAATGTTTTTACCTTTATAACTTTAATAAATTAAATAATATTAACATTTTGATTACTAAATATCAGTATATGTATATTAAACTGACAATGCACATTCATTTGTATGTTTTCAGTAAAGGGCAAATTTTGTTCTGGCCTTGGGAAGGCAGAGGGGTTCTTATGAGCGCTCATGATAAGCTAACCTAATCTAACCTAACTTAAACGTGGAGAAACCTAACTTCTAACCTAACCTGACCTAACCTAACCTATGGTTTTGGTATTTCTATGCAATATTGTGTAATTTTGTGGTTATGCTAGTTTAGACTAAACTTCAACTCTAACTAAATCTCTAAGCTAAGATTCTATGCTAAAGCATAGAATCTAACTAACTCTAAAGCAACCCTAACTCTAAACTCTTAACTAAAACTAAACTAAACAATAACTCTAACTAAAACTCTAAGCTAAGACTCTAAGCTAAAACTATAAACTCTTAACTATAACTAAACTAAACGAAACTTCAACCCCAACTAAAACTCTAATCTAAGACTTTAAGGTAAAACTCAAAACTCTTAACTAAAACTAAACTAAACTAGAACTCTAAATAAAACTCTAAGCTAAGACTTTAAGGTAAAACTCTAAACTCTTAACTAAAACTAAACTAAGCTAGAACTCTAACTAAAACTCTAAGCTAAGACCCCAAGCTAAAACACTAAACCCTTAACTATAACTAAACAAAACTTCAACTCTAAGTAAAACTCTAAGCTAAGACTCTAAGGTAGAACTCTAAACTCTTAACTAAACTAAACTAGAACTTCAAAAAACTCTAAGCTATGACTCTAAGATAAAAACTCTAAATTCTTAACTATGACTAAACTAAACTTCAACTTCAACAAAAACTCTAACCTATGACTCTATGATAAAACTCTAAACTCTTAACTAAACAAAACTAAAACTATAACAAAAACTCTAAACTACGACTCTAAGCTAAAAACTCTAAATTCTTAACTATTACTAAACTAAACTTCAACTCTAACTATAACTCTAAGCTAATACTCTAAGCTAAAACTCTAAATTCTTAACTATAACTAAACTAAAACTCTAACAAAAAATCTAAGCTAAGACTCTAAGCTAAAACTATAAACTCTTAACTAAAGCTAAACTAAACTATAGCTTCAACAAAAACTCTAAGCTAAGACTCTAAGGTAGAACTCTAAACTCTTAACTAAAACTAAACTAAACTAGAACTCTAACAAAAACTCTAAGCTAAGAGTCTAAGCTAAAATTCTAAACTCTTAACTAAAACTAAACTAAACTAGAACTCTAACTAAAACTCTAAGCTATGACTCTAAGGTAAAACACCAAACTCTTAACTAAAACTAAACTAGAGCTCTAACAAAAACTCTAAGCTAAGAGTCTAAGCTAAAGTTCTAAACTCTTAACTAAAACTAAACAAAACTAGAACTCTAACTAAAACTCTAAGGTAAAACACCAAACTCTTAACTAAAACTAAACTAGAACTCTAACAAAAACTCTAAGCTAAGACTCTAAGCTAAAAACTCTAAACTCTTAACTAAAACTAAACTAAGCTAAGTTTCGAAGGTAAAACTCCAAACGCTTAACTATATCTCAACTAAACTAGAACTCTAACAAAAACTCTAAGCTAAGAGTCTAAGCTAAAATTCTAAACTCTTAACTAAAACTAAACTAAACTAGAACTCTAACTAAAACTCTAAGCTATGACTCTAAGGTAAAACACCAAACTCTTAACTAAAACTAAACTAGAACTCTAACAAAAACTCTAAGCTAAGACTCCAAGCTAAAAACTCTAAACTCTTAACTAAAACTAAACTAAGCTAAAACTCTAAGCTAAGTTTCGAAGGTAAAACTCCAAACGCTTAACTATATCTAAACTAAACTAGAACTCTAAAAAACTCTAAGCTAAGATTCTAAGCTAAAACTCTAAACTCTTAACTAAAACTAAACTAAAACTCTAGGCTAAGTTTCGTAGGTAAAACTCCAAACGCTTAACTATATCTAAACTAAACTAGAACTCTAAAAAACTCTAAGCTAAGATTCTAAGCCAAAACTCTAAACTCTTAACTATTACTAAACTAAACTTCAACTCTAACAAAAACTCTAAGCTAAAACTCAAAACTATTAACTAAAACTAAACTAAACTAGAACTTCAACAAAAACTCTAAGCTAAGACTCTAAGCTAAAAACTCTAAACTCTTAACTAAAACTAAAATAAACTAGAACTCTAACAAAAACTCTAAGCTAAGAATCTAAGCTAAAGTTCTAAACTCTTAACTAATACTAAACTAAACTAGAGTTCTAACTAAAACTCTAAGCTAAGACTCTAAGGTAAAACACTAAACTCTTAACTAAAAGTAAACTAAGCTAGAACTCTAACTGAAACTCAAAGGTAAAACATCAAATTCTTAACTAAAATTAAACTAAACTAGAACTCTAACAAAAACTCTAAGCTAAGACTCTAAGGTAAAACGCTAAACTCTTAACTAAAACTAAACTAAACTAGAACTCTAACAAAAACTCTAAGCTAAGACTCAGCTAAAACTCGAAACTCTTAACTAAAACTTAACCAAACTATAACTTTAAGTAAAACTCTAAGCTTTGACTCTAAGCTAAAACTCTAAATTCTTAAAAGTAACTAAACTAAACTTCAACTCTAACTAAAACTCTAACCTAAGACTCTATGGTAAAACTCTAAACTCTTAACTAAAACTAAACTAAACTAGAACTCTAACAAAAACTCTAAGCTATGACTCTAAGCTAAAACTCTAAGCTCTTAGCTAACTAAACTAAACTAGAACTCTAATTAAAACTCTAAGTTTAAGACTCTAAGCTAAAATTCTAACCTCTTAACTATATCTAAACTAAACTAGAACTCAAACAAAAACTCTAAGCTAAGACTCTAAGGTAAAACACTAAACTCTTAACTAAAACGAAACTAAACTAAAACTCTAAGCTAAGTGTCTAGGGTAAAACATCAAATTCTTAACTAAAATTAAACTAAACTAGAACTCTAACAAAAACTCTAAGCTAAGACTCTAAGGTGAAACTCTAAACTCTTAACTAAAACTAAACTAAACTAGAACTCTAACAAAAACTCTAAGCTAAGACTCAGCTAAAACTCGAAACTCTTAACTAAAACTTAACCAAACTATAACTTTAAGTAAAACTCTAAGCTATGACTCTAAGCTAAAACTCTAAATTCTTAAAAGTAACTAAACTAAACTTCAACTCTAACTAAAACTCTAAGCTAAGACTCTATGGTAAAACTCTAAACTCTTAACTAAAACTAAACTAAACTAGAACTCTAACAAAAACTCTAAGCTATGACTCTAAGCTAAAACTCTAAACTCTTAGCTAACTAAACTAAACTAGAACTCTAATTAAAACTCTAAGTCTAAGCTAAAACTCTAAACTAAAACTAAACTAAACTTGAACTTCAACAAAAGCTCTAAACTAAGACTCTAAGCTAAAAACACTAAACTGTTAACTAAAACTAAACTAAACTAGAACACTAGGAAAAACTCTAAGCTGAGACTCTAAGCTAAAACTCAAAACTCTTAAGTAAAACTAAACTAAACTAAAACTCTAAGCTAAGTCTCTAAGGTAAAACTCCAAACTCTTAACTATAACTAAACTAAACTAAACTAAACTAGAACTATAACAAAAACTCTAAGCTAAGAGTCTAAGCTAAAACTCTAAACTCTTAACTAAAACTAAACTAAACTAGAACTCTAATTAAAACTCTAAGTCTAAGCTAAAACTCTAAACTAAACTAGAACTTCAACAAAAAACTCTAAACTAAGACTCTGAGCTAAAAACTCTAAACTCTTAACTAAAACTAAACTAAACTAGAACTCTAACAAAAACTCTGAGATAAGACTCTAGGCTAAAACTCTAAACTCTTAACTAAAGCTAAACTAAACTAGAACTCTAACAAAAACTCTATGCTAAGACTCTAAGCTAAAACTCTAAAATCTTAACTAAAACTAAACTAAACTAAAACTCTAAGCTAAGTCTCTATGGTAAAACACCAAACTCATAACTATAACTAAACTAGAACTCTAACAAAAAACTCTAAGCTAAGACTCTAAGCTAAAATTCTAAACTCTTAACTATTACTAAACTAAAACTCTAACTAAAACTCTAAGCTATGACTCTAAGGTAAAACACCAAACTCTTAACTAAAACCAAACTAAACTAGAACTCCAACAAAAAGTCTAAGCTAAGACTCTAAGTGAAAAAACTCTAAACTCTTAACTAAAACTAAACTAAACTAAAACTCTAAGCTAAGTCTCTAGGGTAAAACTCCAAACTCTTAACTATATCTAAACTAAACTAGAACTCTAACAAAAACTCCAAGCTAAGACTCTAAGCTAAAACTCTAAACTATTAACTAAAACTAAACTTAACTAGAACTTCAACAAAAACTCTAAGCTATGACTCTCAGCTAAAAACTCTAAACTCTTAACTAAAACTAAAATAAACTAGAACTCTAGCAAAAAACTCTAAGCTAAGACTCTAAGCTAAAATTCTAAGGTCTTAACTAAAAGTAAACTAGAACTCTAACTAAAACTCTAAGCTAAGACTCTAAGGTAAAACACCAAACTCTTAACTAAAATGAAACTAAACTAGAACTCTAACAAAAACTCTAAACTATGAGTCTAAGCTAAACAACTCTAAACTCTTAACTAAAACTAAACTAAACTAAAACTCTAAGCTAGGTCTCTAAGGTAAAACTCCAAACTCTTAACTATATGTAAACTAAACTAGAACTCTAACAAAAACTCTAAGCTAAGACTCTATGCTAAAACTCTAAACTCTTAACTATTACTAAACTAAACTTCAACTCTAACAAAAACTCTAAGCTAAGACTCTAAGCTAAAACTCTAAACTATTAACTAAAACTAAACTAAACTAGAACTTCAACAAAAACTCTAAGCTATGACTCTCAGCTAAAAACTCTATACTCTTAACTAAAACTAAAATAAACTAGAACTCTAACAAAAAACTCTAAGCTAAGACTCTAAGCTAAAATTCTAAACTCTTACCTAAAACTAAACTAGAACTCTAGTTAAAACTCTAAGCTAAGACTCTAAGGTAAAACACCAAACTATTAACTAAAACTAAACTATACTAGAACTCTAACAAAAACTATAAACTAAGACTCTAAGCTAAAAACTCTAAACTCTTAACTAAAACTAAACTAAACTAAAACTCTAAGCTAGGTCTCTAAGGTAAAACTCCAAACTCTTAACTATATGTAAACTAAACTAGTACTCTAACAAAAACTCTAAGCTAAGACTCTATGCTAAAACTCTAAGCTCTTAACTATTACTAAACTAAACTTCAACTCTAACAAAAACTCTAAGCTAAGACTCTAAGCTAAAACTCTAAACTATTAACTAAAACTAAAATAAACTAAAACTTCAACAAAACCTCTAAGCTAAGACTCTAAGCTAAAACTCTAAACTCTTAACTAAAACTAAAATAAACTAGAACTCTAACAAAAACTCTAAGCTAAGACTCTAAGGTAAACCACCAAACTCTTAACTAAAACTAAACTAGAACTCTAACTGAAACTCAGAGGTAAAAAATCAAACTCTTAACTAAAATTAAACTAAACTAGAACTCTAACAAAAAAACTCTAAGCTAAAATTCTAAACTCTTAACTAAAACTAAACTAAACTAGAACTCTAACTAAAACTCTAAGCTAAGACTCTAAGGTAAAACACCAAACTCTTAACTAAAACTAAACTAGAACTCTAACTGAAACTCAAAGGTAAAACATCAAACTCTTAACTAAAATTAAACTAAACTAGAACTCTGACAAAAAAACTTCTAGCTAAGACTCTAAGCTAAAACTCAAAACTCTTAACTAAAAATTAGCCAAACTATAACTTTAAATAAATCTCTAGGCTATGACTCTAAGCTAAAACTCTAAATTCTTAACTGTAACTAAACTAAACTAGAACTTCAACAAAAACTCTAAGCTAAGACTCTAAGCTAAGAACTCTAAACTCTTAACTAAAAATAAACTAAACTAGAACTCTAACTGAAACTCAAAGGTAAAACATCAAACTCTTAACTAAAATTAAACTAAACTAGAACTCTAACAAAAAAAACTCTAAGCTAAGACTCTAAGCTAAAACCAAAACTCTTAACTAAAACTTAGCCAAACTATAACTTTAAGTAAAACTCTAGGCTATGAATTTAAGCTAAAACTCTAAATTCTTAACTGTAACTAAACTAAACTTCAACTCTATTTAAAACTCTAAGCTAAGACTCTAAGGTAAAGCTCTAAACTCTTAACTAAAACTAAACTAAACAATAACTCTAACTAAAACTCCAAGCTAAGACTCTAAGCTAAAACTAAAAACTCTTAACTATAACTAAACTAAACGAAACTTCAACCCTAACTAAAACTCTAATCTAAGACTTTAAGGTAAAACTCAAAACTCTTAACTAAAACTAAACTAAACTAGAACTCTGAATAAAACTCTAAGCTAAGACTCTAAGCTAAAAAACTCTATACTTTTAACTAAAAGTAAACCAAACTAAAACTCTAAGCTAAGTCTCTAAGGTAAAACTTCAAACTCTTACCTATAACTAAGTTGCGGGTGGAAAGGATGGGTAATTCAACTTGTAAAATGGGTTTAGGAGGGACATTAAGAAAGGAACTTGCTCTGAAATGGTCTTTGAAAAATATTTCTTGGTGTTGAAGTATCCAAAAAGCTGTAAAGTATAGTTTTGGGTGAAAAGAATGGATGCTTCAAGTTGGAAAATGGGTTTAGTATGAACATTAAGAAAGGAACTTGCTCTGAAATGACTTTTGAAAAATATTTCTTGGTGTTGA
>JAQQPU010018391.1:0-10501 GCA_029168905.1 Artemia sp. Kazakhstan ARC1039
TAAGCCAAAAAACAGGCCATACAGAACAGTATTCTTAATTACACTCCACAATAAAAATAACATAAATATCAAGTTTCACTCATTGATGTCAACGCTTCATTTACATAATTACATAACTGCCTGATTGTCCTTTTTACAGTCGTTTTCAGGATCCCCGGGAACTCCAAGTTACCACCCTCAAAATACTTTTCCCTTAATAGAGAAAGTTGTTGGCACTCGGTGAGAATATGGGCCACATCCTCAATACCTAGGTTACATCTGGGGCAAGAGTAATCAGCATCTGCATCTGGGGCCACCCTTTTTCTTTCAAATACTCTTTTTCTATTTTTTAGTGGCAGGCAATTCGCTCGGATCCGAAACCAAGTCCTCAATGTCTCCCCCGGTAGTCCTAGTTTAAAATAATATTCAAATCCAAATATCTCTTTTACATGGGAATAAAACTTCAATTTTTCAGATGTTTTAACTGCCTTGGTCCACATTTGGACTTCCTGGTCTTTTATTCTTTCTATAATCATAGCCAAAAACGGCTCACCCTGATCTGAGGGTCCTAGCCCCTCATTCCAAATATATGATAATCCTAATCCATCTAAAACAATTTTTATTTGGTACGGCCACGATCTTTTACGTTTCGACCGTAGCATCTCCACATAAGCTGCTTTTGCTAACCTATCTTCTGGCAGACTTAGAACTTTTAGCCAGTACCGGATCATCGTGCTAATCTACTCATTCTCAGCGAAAATATTCCTAGGTCACCTTTTATTGCCTGATTGTGGGTCGTTACGTGAAGACCAATTGATCTTTTAAAGTGTTGCAGCTGAATTAATTCCAATTGTGCTGCCGGGTCATGCCCCCAGAGTTCAGCTCCGTAATGGTTAGTAGGCAAAACTTTAGAATTAAAATCATATTTATGCATTTTTAGATCATTTATACTTGAAAGCCTTGAATTACGTATAATGGCAGCTGAAACTGCTTTCCCTCTCTTAATCATCTCTTTTACATGCTCTTTCCATTCTCCATTTGCTGAAAGTGTTACTCCCAAATATTTAAAATTTTCGCTCTCTTTTACATTTTCACCTTTATAATAAAATTCTACTTTTTGATCATCATTATTCACGCGAATTCCTCTAAAAACCACAATCTCAGTCTTTTTAATATTCAACACTAGTTTCTTTCTATCTAAATATTCTTCTAATATACTCAATAAGATTTGGAGCTCCTCTGGTGACTCGCCTATTAACACCGCATCATCAGCAAAAAGCAACAGAGATAATGCCAGGTTCCCTAGTGACACCGTAGGGGCCCATACCTTTTTAAAATGGTCAGCAATATCATTTATATACAACGTGAACAACCTAAGCGAAATACTACTACCCTGTTTTACTCTTTTTCTAATTTCAAACGGCGACGAAAATCCCTTCCCTAAAACTTTAACTATACCAAATGTCTTTCTATACATATCAGCTAGTATCCTAACGAAAAGTCTTGGTAAGCCTACCTTTAACAGTTCTAAGCACAGGAAAATCCTATCAATACTGTCGAAGGCCTTTTCTAGATCCAAAAATGCAACGTACAACCTATTCTTCTCTTTTGCATATTTCTCTACAAGCGCCTGTAAGACTAAGACCCTATCAATAGCATTATATCCATCTCGAAATCCTGCCTGCTCCTCCTTCAAAATCCTATATTTTTCTAACCAATGAGCTAATCTAGCATCTAGTATTCTTTCTAATATTTTGCTAAGACTAAGTACTAAAGATATCGGTCGATAATTACTGTGATCCGCTGGGTCTTCCTTTTTGAATAGCGGCAAAATCAAGGATGTTTTCCACGGCGAGGGCCATACTCCAGAAGCAAGAACTGAGTTGAAGATAGCCAAGAAGATGGGCATAAATAAAAGTTAGAATTGTTTCAAGATCTTTGTTGGGACTCCATCGCTACCAGGTGCTGATCCACCTTCCATGGAGCTTATGCATTCTTCAATTTCTTCTTCCGATGCGGGTTTTATCAGATCATAATCGTGTTCTTTCAGTGGGAGACTGGTCTCACTCTCTGTATTCGATAATTCGTCGCTGAACCATCAGTCAAACGAATAGTCTTCCTGAACCGCGTCGTTGTAGTATGTAGGCCATGTTTTTGGGTCAGGTACTTTTGGCTAAGCTATAGAGGCCCCTTTTTTTATCTTTCTCCAGAAAGACCGCATATCACTCTTTTCATAAAACTGGATCAGCTCCTCCTTACCTTTTTGAATAGCCAGTCTCTTCTTCTGTTTTAAAAGGCGTTCATACTCCCGGCGAACATTTTTAAACCTTGTTACTAGTCGAAGCCTATTTGCCTCTTTTTCCTCTTCCCTCAAAATCTCCATTTCTTTAATCAATTCTAATTTTTTTATTCTATATTCCTCATCAAAAAATTCTATATCCTTACGACCTCCTTTATTTCCTAGAACTGGGCCTGCTATTTCATGTAAAATCTCAGTGAACTCTTCTATCAATCTATCATGGTTATTTATCTTCTCTAAATCACTTAACCTTGTAGCTACATCATCCTCTGAAAACGCTTCACTTAATTTAACATTTTCCTCTGTAGACCATTCCCTAGGTATCTGACGTCTAACATTTTTATTATAAATACGACTTTCGCTTGAATTATCCCTCCTTTGAGGAGCACTCCTTGATCTAATTTCTAAAAATACCGGTAGATGGTCCGATCCTACTAACTTAAGCACATCCACATTAAGGTAATTCGAATCCCAGCGAATATCCACCAAAACATAATCAATTAAACTTGCTTTAGCCCCAGATACGCAGGTAAACTCACCCCGATTTTTATCCTTTCCAAATCTTCCATTTCCAATCATCAAACCCGATTCTGCGCATAGTGTCAGCAACCTTCTACCCCATTGATTTATTCTTCTTTTTTGATCTTTGCTAGCTCTGGGAATTCTGTAGACGGCTGGGACTGCTGACGGAATACCTGGAATTAACACATCTTTTAATTCAACTTCATCACTAGTATAACCATTAAAATCACCCATTAATATCAATCTATCATTTTCAAAATTAGCTCTTTTTTCATCTAATTCTTTTACCAACAAATTCCACGTATCTTCATTTCCATACGAGCTATTTTGAGGCGGAATATAAATCGATCCTATTACAATACACAGTCCATCCCAACATTCTAATCTAATCCAAATAACATTTTCTGATTTACTTTTCAGCTTTGTATAACTTTTGAAAGACTCATCTTTTATCAACACTACAAGGCCTCCAAAATAACGATTATTCAAAACTAACTCTCGCGATACACTTTCCAAATTGAAACCTCTTACTTTTGGAGTTTCACTAGGGCAATGCCAGGTTTCTATTAATGCTACAAAGTCAAAATTTGACAAATCACTTTCCACAGAACTTATTAGATATATAATGATATTAATTGTTGAAAGATCCATCAGTTCAAGATTTTTTTTCACTGTAATTTTATTTTCATTTTCAATGCTGTAAGAACTGGAAAATAATAAATTTATAATATACGAGTAATTCGTTTTCAGGGAAGCACCAAAGACGCAGAAGGCTTTAGGTTTTTACAGTTAAAGAAGGGGGCAGTATCCAAATTTTGTTTGTAGTGAAACTATATTTGTCTTGACTAATCTTGAAAAGAACTAATAAATTAAACTGAATATTTGATGCATAATGATATTAATTGCTAAAAGCTCATCAGTTCAAAATTTTACTGTAATTTTAATATTAATTTTCAATATTAAGTACAAAAGAAAACATTTGTAATATAATTCGTTTTCAGTAAAGCGCCAATGACGCAGTAGGTTTTAGGCTTCTGCAGTAAGGCGATACCCAAACTCTTGTTTGCAGTTATTTTTATTCGATTCAAGCTTGATTTGCATATTCAATTTAAGTTTCACTCGTTTTAAGATTTATTTATTCATTTACATTAATATATATTGTATGTTTGTTCGCGTTGATTGTTGTTTAATTTCTGTTCGTTTTAAGTTTCATTTATACTTTCATAGCAAAATATTTTTTTGTTTTAAGCTTGATTTTCATATTCAATCTAAGTATTACTCGCTTTAAGATCTATTTATTCATTTATATTATTACTTGTTGTATGTTTTTTGCTATGATTGTTTATTTAATTTCTGTTCGTTTTGGGTTTCATTTATTCTTTAATAGTAATTTCTGGTCGTTTTGAGTTTGAATTTTAACAAGTATTTGTATCTCCTGAGCTTAAGTTTAAAATGGCCTTTACTTTTCTTTGAAAAACTTATTTTTCGGAAAGTTTTTTTTAATTAATCTGTAACACAAACTTCGTTATCAATACTTCACAAAACAATACATGTTTTTCACGTTTGTTTTTCGATGAGCAAAAAGCTGTTTTTACTCGGCCGACTTCGTCTGAAAAAGCCATAATGAAGACAGGGCCTTATAAATCATCTACTGACAAGAAGAAACTAGAAGGCTATTGTAAAACAAGAAAGCTGTTTAAGGGCTCATTTAAAAGCTTATATGTATACTTAATCGCTTTTTATCACTTTGACTTGATAGCACATTCCCACAAAGTGCACTTTTGGTTGTTTTCCCAACTTTTTAAAATGAAACAAGTGCCTTTTCCAATGAAATGGCCGAAAAAAGGTAATTTCAAAACCTAGGCGAGAGCAAAAACTAAGGGGGCAAGGACGTCCCTTCCTCTCAATTAACTCCGTTAGAACTAGCGCACAGACTTCATCACAGAGTGAAGTTTGAAGGATCAGTTCAAAACTGTTGACCAATCAAGCTTAATTTTTGGTAGATGTTTAGTTGAAAAGTTTTTAGTTTTAGTTAATCTGTTTTCGCAATAATCTTTTACTTTTAAGATGAGTAGGCGATTTATGAAACTTACTAAGAGGGTCTAGAGGGGGAATATATGTGAGGGGTATAATAAACCTACATTTAAGGGCTGTGGACCATAATTATTGCAATTGTACAGTTTTATGCTTCCAAACTCTTCCACTTAAGAAGTGGTACCAAAAGTGTCGTTTTTAGTAATATATGACACTTTTGGATGGTAAAACTGGTAAAAAGCACGTAGATATGAGTAATAGATTTAAAATCTGCCTTTCCGGGAGATGCCTTAAAAAATGAATGCATCAGGCTTACAAAAATAGTGGATTATCTGAAAAGTAATCATAAAAAGGGACAAACCCTGATTGAAAAAAAAATCCAAGCTTGAATCGAATGCAAGATAATCTAATTGGAAGTCTAGCGCTGTTCTGACAGAACCACACCTCTAATAAGATAACAATATATTGGTGTTTGTAGGACTTAAATTGTGTAGCTTGTTAAGGGGGGCAGGAGGAGGAAGTTGCAGGAGGTGTTCTTGCAAACCTCCAGTTAAGGGTTTTGGACAACAATTATTACAATGATACCGTTTTATACTTCCAAGATTTTCCACTTAAGAAGTGGCACCAAAAATGTTTTTTCAGTGCTATATGTCACTTACGAATGGTAGAATTGATAAAAAACACGTAGATATGAGCAAGTTTTCAAATCAGCCATTAAACATCACTTAAAAAGTTCTAGTAGCCCACTCGCCCTAGCTTTTCCACTTGAGACATGGCACTAAAAGTGCCGTTTTTAGTGCTATTTGAAACTTGCAGATGGTGGAATTTATAGGAAGAACGTTCATATGAGCAATATTTTTTATATGAGCTATCAAAAAGCTATCTAAGATGTTCTGGTAGCCCGCTAGCCCGACCCTTCGAGAAACGGCATAAAAAGTGCCTTTTTTCGTGCCATATGGCACATGCACACGGCGAAATTTATATAAACCACGTATATATGAGAAATAGCTTTTGAATGAGCTCTTAAGCGTCTCTCTATGATGTTCTAGTAACCCGCTAGGCCTGGAATAAAGAAGAAAAAATGACCATTTTAACATGTATCAACTTTTAGTTACTATGCGCAGTGGTTCGCTCTTTACTAGGTTGCAGCTAATGCTTCAACCATGACAAAGAGTTCAATACAAATTCTCCTCAGAAACTAATTAACATTAAAATCTGTGAAATCTAATAGAGAGTAGAATTTTTAAAAAACTATTAAATATAAGTAATAGCTTATAATTGAGCCATTAAACATATATCGATGACGGTGTGGTAGCCTGCTAATGTTTCAGTAGCTTACTGATGAGCAGACGAATTATGAAACTTACTAAGGGGTCTGGGAGGGGAGTGTACGGAATGGGTTCTTGTGAACCTCCAGTTAAGGGTTCTGGAACATAACTATTACAATGATACCAGTTTTGTACTTCAGAGCTTTTCCACTTAAGAAGCGGCACCATAAGTTTTGTTTTCAGTGCTATATCGCACTTACTAATGTAAAATTGAAAAAAAAAACACGTATATAAGAGCAATAGCTTTCAAATGAGTCATTAAACATCAGTTTTATAAGTTCTGCTAGCCCAATTCCACACTGTAAGAAAAATTGTTCGAGATTCAACAAAAATTGTTTGTAATGTTTATCAACAACAAAATTGGAATTTCAACAGCTGCAATTGAATTTTGGAGACGATTTTGGAACTCCATTGTTATTATTGAATTTCCAATTTGTTGAGAAACAAAAATGTTTAATTCGCATACCCAAATTGAATTTTCAATTTGTTGACAAAACAAGATGTTGGATTTTTATTGGATTTCCATCTTGTTTGCTGGATTTCCCGTTCTTTTATGGGATTTCCATCACTAGCGTTGTTCAATTTCCTAGATCTACAGTCTAATATCTAATTCTCAGGATTCAGTTTCCCTTTCTTCTTTTTGAAGCATCAATAAATACCAAAAAGTAATCTCATTCATTTTACAAGAGCAGAAAATTACAACAAAAAGTTTCTCCCAGATAATATGACATCTCTCAACGGCTGCATTTTTTCATGTTGGAAATCAGTAAATCAATGGCGTAGTAGCAGGCCGACAAAAGACACTTGAGTAAGAAATATCTTCCAATCAGGAAAACAGCGACACACGGAACTGAAATGAAATCAAATCGAGGTACAAATAAAAGAAAGACTTCTCGCCTTTTTTCTACTTCCAGAGCTGAACGGTTGTACTAAAAATGCCACGAATCCTGTCTTTTCTGAATACCTTTGACTTGCTTATCAGATCTCATCAATTCTTTTGTTCGCCGCCTCATCAAATCTGTGTGTTATAAAATTGAAACCTTGCGAAATAGATCTTCTGATTAGATGAAGTACAGCAAAATTGTTTTCACAGCTTTGCTCAATCCTAATTTATAAGGTTTTAAAGATATGCAAATACATTTCCTAAATTTTGAAGAAAAAGAACATTGACGTGGCTTAAAATTCTACTCAAATAACAGGAATTGCATTTTTGGAACTAAACCTTGAGAAAAAGGAACTGATAACTGAAAATTAAGGTAAAATATTGTTTTGTCAAAATTTCAATAAGTATAGACCTGTCATGTAAGCAAATTTAAGGACCCTCTAGAGGGAGAAGGAGTGGAGGTAGGTACTTCAAAATACCTTCCCGGGACTTATTTTGGTACTTATGTACTATCTGGAACACACGAGCTATATTATATAGGGAAGATGCGGGTTTCTTTCGAAACGAGTTTCTTTCAATAGAGAAATGGATTGTAAAACGTGGTTTGTTATTGGGTTTACAATATTTAAACTATTGTTTTTTAGGGTTTAGGGGGAAAAGGTACCTATGTTTGTTAGGTTAGGTATTTAATATGTGCTATGCTTTACCCCCATCCCCCCTAATGTGCAAATATATAGCCGAAATTTGACTCTAAACTATTAAATTTTTATCCTATTTTGTTTAACTTCATTAGCATCAACCAAACTTCATTTTTCACGTGTGTTCCAGATTTTACATAAGTACCCATACTTTAGCCTGTAGACCCAGCCCTGAAAGTTTCATTTTCCTAACCTAACCCCTTTCCAAGATAGCCAAAAGTAGCTAAAGTAGAATTGGTACTGTTCTATTAGCTGTAAGCCACGCAAGATATATGAAAAAAGAAACTAGTCAAACAGGTTTTTTCAACGAAGAATTGGATTGCATACAGTGGTTTCTAACTGCGTTTACAATATTTCAACTTTAGTTTTTTGGGGTTTAGGGGGAAAAAGGTACCTGGGTTAGGTTACGTATTTAATATATGCTATGCTTTACCCCACCCCACCCACCCCCCTAATGTGCAAATATATAACCGAATTTTGTTTTTAAACTGTTATATTTTTATCCTATTTTGTTTTATTCCATTAGCCTTAACCAAACTTCACTTCTTGTATGGTTTACAGCTAATAGGACAGTACCGTAAAATTTTACAAAACTTTTTTTTTATTTATAAAAGTATACTATCTTAAACACTTTGGGAAACATAAGACATAAGCTATCAATATTAATAAACTAGACTGAATACTTACCATCACAATCAGACTGTCTTCTCTCTCTGATCTCTCTGAATCAGAATGTCTTCTGAACTGAATGCCCCTAGGAAAAATCGTCGCTTCGTCGTTTAGAGGTCTTAACATTAAATCTACTTCTGTATTATACGTTTGTAGGTAGTTGAAGATGATTTTTTTTGTCAAATTGATCTCAAATCATAACATTCGAAAACAAAATAAGAGACAAATTAGGTCTTGGGGGAGGTTTAGTTGCCCTCCAATTTTTACGGTCTCTTAAAAAGAGCACTAGAACAACAAAACAACAAATAGAAACGCATCCATGACCAGTCTTCTGGCAAAAACATAAATTCCACATTTGTGAAGATAAGAGATCATAACCCCACAATAACATTTTCTGATACGCTGAATCTGAAGGTCTGATTTACATTAAGATTTATTGACTTTTTTTTGGGGGGGGGGGGTCTCCCTCTTTCGAAAATCAGGCTCCCTGTTTTCAATTTTCCTTAATCCATCAAAATCCCTTTTTCTTCTGAGGCTTGGAGCCTTTGGTGAGTAGATATTAAACGTAATGAAATTTATATATTTGCAATCTGCATAAAATCCAATTCTTATCAATTGTTATCAAATTCCATTTCTGAGTTTCGGTTACAATTGAGCTGAGTCGCTCCTTAATTACAGATTAACACTATGAACTGTTTGATAAAACTCGAGGGGTAACAACTGGGCATTTTGAGGGACACCTGGAGGCATGAGGCACGGAGGCACAGCCGAAGGCACGGAGGCACAGCCGGAGGTACGGAGCTATCGTTTGAGACGGATTCAAAAGATTCACCTAAACACCAAAACTTGATATTTGGGGATCAAGTTTGGCATGTATTTGTTAGCACGTATTACCACAGAGAGAACCATGAACTGTGAACACCCTAGAACCGATATACTGTGATAAACTTCTCATCCGGTAGGTTTTACTTTTCCCTACAATCAGCTTTAAAATACAAAACTTGGTATATACATTTTTATAACACAACTACCTCAAGGTCCCAAAAAAGGTAGTTTAGAAGATTTGAATAACTGGAGACAGGTTACCCTCAACTCATGCGAATACAGACTACTGTCAGAAGTACTATCAATGAGAGTCAAGAAAGAAAGCGAAAGCTAACACGAAGGAATTGAAAAGAGAAATACAGCAAATGTGCTCAGCCGTAAAAGAAATCTATTGATTCACAATGATAGATGATAGACAAGTGCATAAGGTTTAATAGAGAAGTAAATAATTACAATTACGGTATTTCACAAGAAAACACTTGTCCAAAAGGTTTCAGGTGAGGTCCCATGCCTGCGGTAAAACTAAGTCATGAAGTCTTAAAGATATAAAGCATAAATTGTGGATGCATTTCTTGAGATTTATAATTTAATTTAAGGAGTTCCCCATGGCAAGGTGGTAAACAAACACTACACTACAGCTATACAACTTAAAATAAGAAAGAAATCGATTGGTTGTGATTCGATGGGATCGTACCAAGGATTTTAGGTGATGGATAATAATACAGTTCCGTAAATATTACAATGATAGATGATAGACAAGTGCATAAGGTTTAATAGAGAAGTAAATAATTACAATTACGGTATTTCACAAGGTAACACTTGTCCAAAAGGTTTCAGGTGAGGTCCCATGCCTGCGGTAAAACTAAGTCATGAAGTCTTAAAGATATAAAGCATAAATTGTGGATGCATTTCTTGAGATTTATAATTTAATTTAAGGAGTTCCCCATGGCAAGGTGGTAAACAAACACTACACTACAGCTATACAACTTAAAATAAGAAAGAAATCGATTGGTTGTGATTCGATGGGATCGTACCAAGGATTTTAGGTGATGGATAATAATACAGTTCCGTAAATATTACAATGATAGACGATAGACAAGTGCATAAGGTTTAATAGAGAAGTAAATAATTTCATGATAGACAATGATTCACACCTAGATCTCGGAATGCATTCGAGACTCATAAAAATTATATCAAAAACTGAAGCGAATGGGGGGCGAGGGGCACACGCACTTGAGCTGGAAGGACCAGCCCCGCCGTGGGT
>JAQQPU010018392.1:0-16578 GCA_029168905.1 Artemia sp. Kazakhstan ARC1039
ATTATTATTTATTATATATTTATGTAGCCTATTATATAAATCCCCGGGAATTATATATAAGGGTGGCCTTGTACTTTTCTGGGGTCTATTTTGATCTCTTAGCCCTGTTCTACGAGTTGTTGAAAATCCACCCGATCAATTCTAAATAGTTTGGTCACAGAAACAAAAAAATTCTGTGTTCGACTAAGAACGTCGACAGTCGTAACATCGACACGTCAGTTCATCGACAGTCAAAATCGCTACCCGTCAGGACGTCGACAGTCATAACATAGACACGTCAGGACAAAGACAAAATCCGTCATAACATCAAAAATTTTAAAACTTTAGTTTTTTAGGGTTTAGGGGGAAAATCTACATAGTTTAGGTTAGGTTACGTATTTAATATATGCTATGCTTTACCCCCACCCGCCTGATGTGCATATATATAGCCGAAACTTGTTTCTAAAGTATTATATACTTAATGCTATTATATAAACTTAAACGACGCGTCGATGTTATGACTGTCGACGTTCTTAGTGGTTCTGACGGATTTTCCTTGTCGACGAAATGAGGTTTAGTGCTTGTGACGGTTAGTCGAAATGGTAGCACCCCTTCTGGATGAATACAGTTTCCATTAAAAACACCATGTTACGTTATATGATTGTTAAGTGTCCGTGACTCCCAACCAATCAGGAACCTGAACGATCATGCGATGGGGAAATGTATGAACACACAATGGGGAAATGTATGAAGTTCCCACTACGTAAGGTTTCCAAACCTCATAAGAGAGCATACACTTTTTTATTCGACACTAGTGTATCTTTTTCACATTGCTATTGCCCTATACTTCCGAGCATACTTATGGCACTTCGGGAAGTCGAGGAAGATATGCTAAATGTTTCAAGAGGAATCGGGTACTTGCCTATTATATAAAACAAACTCGAGAAGTGACGTTTGATGATTGCTAATGAAATAAAACAAAATATAATGAAAATAAAATGTTTTAGTAACAAAATTATGAAAACTACCACAAAGAATTATGGAAGGACGGCCGCTCAGAGCGCGTAACCTAACCTAACCAAAATACCAACTAAACATTTAATTAAAAGAAAGCCATAATGTGGTCTGTCAACGACCCGAAGGTTATTGTCTGGTATAGACAGCGTGAAAAACCGGGTATTCGCAATACAAGTTCTCTAGTGTGTTTTATATTTTAGACAAGTACCGAGAATCGCCTGGGGAGAGTATTAGTTCCTCGTACGACTTATCGTATCTCAAACAATAAACCTACGAAAAAGTGGCTTGATCCCCTTTTCCAGGGCTAAAATGACCTTGAAATGACCAGGCTGCGTTTTACATACGAAGGATCACAGATTGCCAAAGATTGTGCTTTTGGCCATCCATCTGATTAAAAAAAAAAAACAGGTCGTCATCAGTGAGGCGGGAAGAGGTCGTAAGAAAGGATTAGAGAACTGGAAGCTACAGTAATGACAATGGTCAAGTACGGTTCTGAAACATGAACGCTATGGAACAGAGGAAGATTTATTGGATGTTTGCCAGAGGAATTGTCTACGGTTAGTCTTGGGCACAGTTTAAATAATTATCCAGTAAGTTTACCGCAGATGATTTCTGGCTCTTCATTCACGTTGCGAACAAAAAGCTCCTCCCACTTATTTCTGCACTTATTGTCCACTTATTGGTTGAACCGGCCAAGTGGTTTTGTCCGTACTTGTTCCTTAGGTGATTATTTTTTGTCTACCCGTGAAAAGATCTAATGCCGCTTATGTTTATATGTGCAAAAACGTTCTCTGGAGTACTCGCACCCCGGTCCGGGTTTTTATAATGGGTGAGATAGGGAAAGATCATACTGGATAATTATATAAACTGTGGTCTTGGGTAACCATTTGACTGACCGTTTTTCAAAAGCAAGCTGTGCAAGAAATGTGGTTTTATGCCGCTTTTTAAGGCTAATGAGCGAACATTTGAGATGGCTAAGAACAGTTTTGCAGATGAAGGGTGAAAGATTGCCATAGATCGTCCTTCGCAGCCATCGATTTAGGGGCAATAAAAATTAGATCGTCCCCGAATGGAATGGGAAGAGAACGTAGGAATGGATTCCAAGGAAATTGGAACTTCTTAGGAGGCTGTAAAGGGGAGGCTTTGAATAGATTGGGACAGAAGAAGAGCTAGCGTAGCAGTGTTGGCCCCCAGCAGCTTGGTACTGTATTCAGTTGTCAGTAGCAGAAGCAGTAGTAGTAATCTTGGTCTACTTTGCGCAGACTGGATTTTGAGTTTGAATAATTAATAAAATTAAATTATATATATATAAAAAAAAACGTATGTCAGAAAGAGAAGCCAAACCACCATGCTTATTTTACCCTTTGTCGCTTGTAGAATTTGTTAGTGGTTGATTCGTTTGGTTCTAATGAACCTGTTTAAGGGGAATTCGTAAATTTAATCAGAATTCTTCCACCCCACAATTTTTGTATAACAGTTTTTAAGTTTTTTTTTCTAAATTAGGTGTTTTATATTTATTCAAAATAGATTTCCATGGTTTAGAAAGGTTTTCAAATGCATTAAAGTTAGGTTAGGCTATGTTAGCAAACCCTTCTTTTTCTTCTGTCCACATTTATTTTTAAATTTTGCAGCAAAACTATCACCTTTTATGGTCCTCACGTGTACATCTCATGTGTGAAATTTATTTGAGATTTCTTATTTTTTGCTACAAACAAATTCTCTTCGATCCACTAAATTAACTAGATTCATGACCAACAGAGTTTTTCGAATAATTTTTTCCCCTTTAGTCACAAATTTGTGACTTTCCCCTAAGTCACAAATAGTTTTTTTCCCTTTTCCTGAAAAGTTGACATTTTTCTACACGAGGGGATCAGAACACGAGGACCATAACTTACAGGTGGGAATTTCTGTTCGATTTCTTTTATAGGCTAATTATTATTGTACCTTAATCTTGTTTATTATTTCAGTTGATATTTAAAGTCGTTCAAAACAGCATTTTTTATTTTTAATCCTTGGGAGGGACGGATATAGAATTAATGTTCAGCGGGCACCAACGAAACTTGGGATTATTCTTTTTCATCTCTTTAAATAGTACTACTTTCAATCTTTGGGGGGGGCTGTGTTACACGTCCCTGTTCCCCCTCATCCATCCTGATCCCTGGTTAAAAGCATTTCAGACATATCATTGTCTTTACACATATGCTCAACACAGAATACAGATGCTCACAGAATTAAGTTACAAGTCATAAATTCAGAGAAGAAACAGCTGTTGAACACATCTTAATGAGAAGTGATACTATATACAAAAAACAGTCAAATACTGTTTTGACTCGCCATCTAAGAGATCATTAAATCCAAACAGAAACGGTTTGTCTTTTAATCACTGTTTAATTGAAGTCAATATTGTTTTTGTATTCAACTACGATCAACCAAAGCGATTTTAGATAGGACTCAGATATGTGGTGTCAAAGCCGTACCCAGGGAGGAGGGTTAGAGGGGTTTGGACCCCCCCCCCAAAAAAAAATGTTTTTCTGACACATAAAAACGGATAAAAACAAATTTATTATGCGTTTTTTGTAAACCCCCTCCCCCATGAAAAAAAAATCTTTGAGTAAACCCCCCCCCCCCGAAAAGAAATCCCGGGTACGGCCTTGTGTGATGTGCCCTGTGGTGGCAGAGTGGATTGATTTCTGATGACAATACGTAATCAGGGGTTCGATGTGTCGCTATAATAGGGCCCGGAATTGCGTGGAGATTATGTATTGCCGTCTCCAAATAACTAAAAAAGAAGAAGGAGGAAGGAGGTGAGGTAATGCATATTCGTAAAAATTAATTTGAGAAGTCAGATTCACCAAAGAAATCATAAAGTGTAATATAATAGAAGATAATATGGAAACTACAAGAAAAGGATAGAATCATGGAACTTCATGGGGATTTAAGCTAGAAGTCCCCCTCACCGGCCCTGTAAAGTAGAAATTCGGCTAGACATTTTTTACTTTCTAAAACAATTTGACTGAAACAACTGTTCTGTGACATGTGTTCCGAGAAACGTGATCTATTATTGCTGTTTCGAGGCTTTAGTACAGAAATCTGTGGTTTAATCGGTTTACTAGAGGTTAGATGAAGCAAATCAAGATCTATGAAAAGAAGAAACATTTGAAATTAAATCCCCTGACAATTTTCTGTCCAGTTGGCAGTGGTGAAAAGAAATAGTGTGATCTCTTGGTATGTGAAGAGCTATGACAAATACTAGTTTAATAAAAATAATTTAGAATTAATTAGAAATAATAAAAAAAAAAATTAAAAATAAAAAAACTAAAACACAAGAAATTATGTTTTATTTGAAATGTCTCTTCATTTCCTCTTATATTTAACTAAACTTGCATTCTTCTTCGCTCAGACTACTTAAAAATTCCCAAAAATTTGGGCCCTCATTCACATTGTCCTTAGCTTTCTTTTGAAAGAAAGCTAAGGAGAAAGCTTTCTTACTTTTCTTTTGAAAAAAAGCTATCGTCTTTAATTAAATACCGTCTTCATTCGTTTTTATATTACCGTAATTACTTTCAAATTTATTTTGGTTTTATTTGATTTTGTCTCACCAAAATCAAAAGCTACCGTCTTCATTTCCACCCTTTTTTGTATTTATTTGTTCAGTCTCTTTGTTTGTCAAATTTATTTTGGTTTTATTTGATTTTGCCTCTGTGATTTATTTATTGTGGCTGTTCATTTTCGTATTTGTGTTATCGTCTTCATTTCCACCTTTTTTTGTATTTATTTGTTCAGTCTCTTTGGTAAGCTAAACTGGTAAGCTAAGAACTGCAAATGAGAATTGGGCTCGAAATGCGTGTCTTCGCGTGCCAGCTAAGGACTGGTTAACAACCATCGAACATGAGAAAACCATCGAACATGAGAAAATAAAAGACGGACTGAGTGTTTCCCATATACATTTTTTTTTTATCTATACAGGTGATGACAATTTGGACACGCAACTTGACTCATGCAACTAAAACGCCCTTTGTAAGAATTTCCGGATTACCCGAGTGCATTTATCGAAAAAAAAAATTCCAATTAAGGGACCATCGGTGCACGTGGGCGGAGCCAAAACTATTATTTTGGTAGATATTTAAGCATTTTGGGACGCTGAAATAACTAAAAGTGTGATTTTATGCCTAAATTTGCTATATTTTTTACGGCTCCCCCGTTTTTTACGGGGATCAAGTTTTAATTGGAGGAGACTGGTAAATGGACTTCAAATTTTGTGTTATGGAGGGGGACAAAATACATTTCTCTGGTCCCCAAAAGAAGAGTAGCCTATAGCCTACAATAGCCTATAGTTTTTCTTTTTTTGTCTCTGTCGTCCGACATGTCCTGGCTTGTTTAAATATAATACAACAAATGTAACGTTTGAAGAGGGTTTTAGATTAATGTTCATTCGCCATTGCCATACTTTGGCCAGACATCTGTGGCTCAGGAATATTAAAAACGACATTAGTGTTTTTGCTACAAAATTTGGCGGCGTTTTGCAACCAAATTTAGAGAATCTAAGACATCGAACATTTTTTTTTTGTGACCCATCTGATCAGGCAAGTATGCAGAATTGAATTGGGGTGGGGGTCGACATATTATGAGGGGGAGGAGTTTGGAATTTCAAGGAATGTCAGAAACAGACAAGTGAAAGGGGGAAATATAAGAAGCTACACGGTAAATCATAAAAAGACGAGATTTTGCGGGAAGGGGCACGGATTCTGAGCCCCTTCTCCATTCAACATATGAATCTGAAAATATACTGTAGACCGGAAAAATACCCCTGATTACCAACTATTTCGTAACCTTGCGATACAGAGTGAAGGAATACGACAACACGTTTCTCATCCGTCATATCGAAAATAGGATATAATAGACCCAAGAAAGAGTAAATAAAGCTTAGATGGGGGAGTTGTACGGAGGGGGTTTCTGCTCTGCTGATTCTTTAGTCTATACAACGATAGTGTGAAATTGCGGTATTGATCCAAGTATTTACTTGTCTGTCAATTGTGTAAATGAATATCATCCCCTTATCTGTATTGTTGCAGCTATACTCGGGTGGATTACTATTAAATTAGCGCAATACACACGGTTGCGATGTTCAGCGTACCGAATTTGTTAGTGAGTTGTAAATTGATCTGCCTAATCATACATGAATTGCAACCACCGGTCCAGATCGCATGTTCATTTACCCCCCTCTTTTAAGAGAGTATAGAACTGTGCGAATTGTTTGCATCGTTTTATTCCGAGGTCAAATTATATTTTAGAAAGCAATCTATTGGAATAATCGTAGCAAGAAAAACCTGCAATAAAGGTATTAGGCTAATCTGAAGTCGGATAATTGCAGTTCAGGACCCAAGGATTAATTGCTCTTAAATTTTGGAAATGAAACTAAATAATAAAAATAGAGTTTAACCAGAGTACTGACAAAAAGCTTGTGTTAAAAATGAAATAGGACTATCTGTTACAAAGAGGCAACTCTCACTAAAATAGGGCCATTAAAATGGGACTTGGAAACTTCATATTTTTAAACATCCTAAGGCACTTCCTAAGTAATTGATAATAGCAATTTAGCAGGGAGACACGTAAAGCGGGTCAATTGCTATCTAAATTGATCGCAAAGCGTGGTTTCTCATTGAATTTACAATATTTAAACTGTTGTTTTTTGGGGTTTAGGGAGGGAAAAAGGTACATAGGTTAGGTTACGTATTTAATATATGCTATACTTTACCCCCCCCCCCCCCTAATGTGCAAATATATAGCCCAAATTTGTTTCATAAACCATTATAACCGGGTATCTGTCTCTTCCGTTTGACTAGTTTCCTTGATAGCGTCTATAGCAGTGTGTACCATTAAGTAAAACAGTACCCATCCTAACAACACAGAAAATCTTGAAAAATCGCAGTTTTCAGGAGAAAAAATCTAGAATGGGCCCGGAGGGCAAAACGGTTTTTATATTGATGTTTTTAAATTATATTAAATTTTATATTACTTATATAATTAATGTGTTAATTAATGTTTTATATAACTGTAACGTACTTTATTCTTATTCATTAGTACCAACTCTTGAAGAAAAAGGAAAAATCAATGTTGTTGCGTAATCCACATCAGCTTAACACAAGAATTTGCAGTCCGCAGCCCGACTTAAATCGTCCAGTATTCAGTTGAACGATCATGCTCCCTGCAATTGGGCATGCAGGGGCTTGATACCTAACTACAGAAAAACATATACCAGCACTTTGGGAAGCGTAGCTGATCCCCGTCTCCATAATAGTTGCAGCGATGGCTGCAGCACGGTAAAGTACGAACCACCCCCCCCCATACTAACCGACAGTTTAAAAAGCGTTAAAAAAACTGTATAGGGATGAAAACTATTATAGCCGTAAGTTAACAGTAAAATTTAATCAATAGTTTATTAACGATAATTAACTTTATTGCAATTTTTTTCGGGAATTTAAAAAAAAATAAGCTTAAAATCTCTGAAAAACGACGGCAGATTGAAGTGAAAAGTGCACCAACACAATTTCCGTTGTCCAAAACACTAAACTAGAGACTTGCAGCCCCCCCCCCAATGAACAACAAGGGAAATTGTTTTTTTGCATGGTTAGCAGTGACATGTACTCTATTTTTTTTTTTTTTTCACCAAGGCTAGCGGGCTAACGCCATCGTGGAGTGCCGTAAAACAATAGAAATGGCCCTTCTTGGTGCCATGTCTGGAGTGGAAAGGCTGAAAAGTATAACAGGGGTACTATTATAATCTCCAGGGGTCAAAATTTTTCACCATGGGTTTGCGATCCCCTCATTTGTACACTCTCGATCACAGCCCCACTTAAAAAGGGAAAACTAAAAACCGCGCTTTGGAAAAAAATAGCGTATAAAAAAAGTTATCGATTTTATTTTTTTAAAGAAGTTAATTTTTTTGTCTGCAATTTCTTTAAGATACAAGTGATAGTATACCCCTAGGAGTCTTCATCTATGTGACGAAATTGCATATACCTCATGAGAAAATTTAAAGGAGGTAGGAAGTTAAGCTTAATTAATTACAAGTCGAGTTTTCCTTACGGAAGTAAAGAGTGTAGTTGCAACTTGCAATGAACAACAATTATTGCTTCACATATAACGTAAGAAATGTCTTCAAAACTAGCTCAAACAAACTGACTCATAGTATTTTTTAGTAGGCTATATGTAGAATTTTAAAACTATTGTCGTATTAAAAACTGAGCTTCATTGAGTTTTTGCAGAGATTTATTATTTTATGCTAAAATTTATTGATATTATGAGACTAACTGAGAGCTTTATAAACTAGTCTTTTATTTTTGCTGGCTACTCATGGATTATCCTGCTCTTAAGAGAATATCATGTTTTTTTTCGTCCGTCACGTGTTTTCAGTAAAGCGCTAGTCTTTAGAACTCTAAAAATGTCGGGGAATATCACAAGTCAGTTTATTTGAGCTAGATTTGTAGATGACATCTTGTGTAATCTGCGAAGCTAAAAAAGACAAAAATTTCGGGAAATATCTTATTTTACCTAGAATTATAGATACATCTTTTGTAATCTCCGAAGCCAAAAAAGACAAAAATTTTGGGAAATATCACAATTTAGTTTATTTGAGCTAGATCTATAGATACATCTTCTGTAATCTGCGAAGCAATAATTTTTTGTCTTTTTAAGCTGCAGCTTCGATTTTTACTTCCGTAAGAAAAACATTTTATTCAAATAATAAATACAAGATATGCATCCCAGAATACAATAAATAAAAAACTACACCTTACCTATAAAGATTTTCGGCACCATCTCTGAGTCGTAGTTCTTTGTTGATTTCTAGGTTGATCTTTGTCCTTTTTGTCTGTAACTTTGACCTGCATGTCGCGCCACGGGGATCAGAACCCTGGAATCGGCAAATGATTAGCTTAAAGACTTGAATTCAAACCGCAAATTTGCGGTTCTCAATCTTCTCAATCAATCCTATTATTCACTCTTAACTGAGTAGTTTGTTTTCTTTTGTCATATTTGGGTCAAAATTATGCACAGACTGAACAATACAGCTTTACCTGCTGTGGTGAAGTATTGTGCGGTAAGACAGACGACTTCAAAAGTAAAACTTCGAAGTAAAAACTTCGACCGTGGCTCACGGTGTGCGGCATACGCTCATCCAAGGAGCAATTTGAGAGGCAGTCGAAGGTCAAAATCATGTAGGCCTACTCGCGGTGGCGTATGCCACACATGCACCACCAGGTGTTGAAGCCCGCTATGGGTGCAGCGAAGAGGCATGATACGGCAGAAGTGTAACGGGCTTGATGGAACAACTTGTTCTGAACAAGTGGCACTCCAAGACGTGTACCACGTGGTTGCAAACGGGTGACCCATCTTAACAATTTAATTTTTTTAAGTACAAAATTTGGGACTTCTGCTATCAGTTTAGATTAATCTTTCTCACCTAGCCGCAGTCCGAAAAACAATATAAGTTGAATTCCTAATTTACTTTTTAGCTTCCCACGACCAACATTTCCCTTATGACGTTTTTAACAACTGTCAGATCTCCACATCTCCAAAAAAAGATGAATTACTTTTCCAGGCTATTTGTATAATATCAACATTAACTAAGTTTTAGCTAAGCTTTTCTAAACAGAACTCAAAACCCTTTGAAATCTGGAGTAGAATCAATAAAGGGGAAAAAAACGCCAACACGATGGATCGACCGACGTTTACAAATTGTACCTTTTACGGTCTATTATCGAATGACAGACAAACCATCCGTTATTATCAAGACAGAAAGCTCTCAACTTTTAAAATCACATCCTTTTCTCCCTTTATTACAGTTTTTTTCTGTCACTACTTAACAATAGCGGTTCAAAAAGGGTGAGGAAAAATTTCCAATTTCAAGTGCTCTTTATATCCTCAATTCCCTCGTAAACCTAATAGTTAATGAGTAATTGAATCAGAGGGGTAAAAGCGGGTGTAATACTTGAATTCCAAAAATCAGGACCGACTGAAGCAATAGGTCAATTGCGTAGAGTATAATTGGATTCCTCTCACTTTTATTGTTTAAGGCAGATGTCATAGGCCTACCATTGTCAAGGCTTCTTTAATGTTATTTACCTATCGATTAATCCAAACAGACTTTGTACCACATGGTCCCAGCTTCGTTTCCATCGTTCTTATAAACAAAGGTCCAATAACAATAAACAATATTTCAAACAAAGTGCGTTACTGAATTCTTCAGTTCAGTGGCGGATCCAGGGGGCGAGGGGGGCGCGCGCCCCCTAGCTTAGTCTAAAGTAGTGTAATTTACTTAATTAACCCAATTTTGCGTTAATTAAACTTGCTTTTAACGCAAGTTTATCGGATCAACCTATTTTGCCCCCCCCCTAAATTTTTTTATCGGATCAACCTATTTTGCCCCCCCCCCCCCTAAAAAAATCCTGGATCCGCCCCTGCTTCAGTTACAAATTAGGCATCTTGTGCAGTTGTAGTTTATTCTACTGCAGTAGAATATGGTGATGTATCTCATGATAACTAAAACGTTTATAACATCGCAGCTTAGTTGAGTGTCGATCATTGAGAAAAACATGGTGTATTGGAAACACACAAATCGCCATGGACGCACGGGGACTTTACTGTTCAGCCCCCTTCCACCATATGTGAAACATTAGATAAACATCACAGTATAAAGATATAGCAGTAAGTTTACCGCAGATAATTTCTGGCTCTTCATTCTCGGTGCGAACAAACAACTCCTCCCCCTTATTCTTGCATTAGCGCGTACAAACAGCTCCTCTCATTTGATCTGCCATCAGCGGTCCAATTACCCTGGAACACGTATTTTGGCAGAAACTTTCTCAAAATGCCTTTGAAACCAACATGAGACTTCGAAACCTACTTTTAATTCCTAAAAACATCTAATAATAACTTTGCACTACGAAATACCGATTTTCATATATGTATTGAAATATATTAATTTAAAATTAGTTTCTTAAAAATTTAGTGTTCCTACGTTGAAGCCAAGTTTCGCGAGAAATCTGACTTGTCTACCCGTGAAAAGATCTAATGTCGCTTATGTTTCTACGTTCTCTGGAGCACTCGCACCTCGGTCCGGGTTTTTATAATGGGTGAGATAGGGAAAGATCATAGGCTACTGCCTATAATTTATATACTGTGATAAACATTCAGAAAATTGCAATAGAAATCGCTAAAAATATATTTCCACTTTGGAGGAACAGACACCTCCAAAATGGAACACTAGCTATGCCAGTGGTTGGGAAGTTTTCTTCCTATATCTAAGGTTTTAAAAACAGTAAAGCTATATCTATATTTTGCAGGATATTAAAAAAGGATAACCAATCTTATTTTCCTTTTCGCTTGCCCTACCACTGTTTTCAAGTGTCATTGCCCTATTATATGAACATAACGACTTCGATCGTAAAAAAGACGAGAAACTGCATTTAAGGCCAAGTTTTTGAATAAACTCTCTTAGCTCACACCCACCCCTAGAGAAATTGACGGATGTGGTTATAGTAATTTAATTTACATAAATGCTATTAAATCACAATGAAATATTTTCATACTTTTCCAATCTATCTAATCTCCCCTCGCTGTTCAACTGTTAGGATAAATTGCGAGGGGAATATACAAAAAAGAATAGGTTTCAAATTAAAAATATTTCCACTAGTATCATTATTTAATGTGCATACTTCTGCGTACAATAATATAGGTTTTTCGAATGCAATGAAAAAAAGAAAAAAGTTTGAACGATTATTGATTAATGAAAAAAGTAATTCATGCTATAAGGTTAAAAGTAATTGAGATAAAATATGAGGACTAATTAATAACGATTTGAGGCCACCCCTTCCCCCAAAAAATTCAAAATACTTACTCTTCTCCTGTATTTTCGAAAAGCTCACCTTTCTTAAGAGTTTTTAACCCCATCCCCTGAATCCTCCACCAAACATATTGCTGGACAAGAGATGATTATGAATGCAAAAGAGAAAATATATAAGTGTAAATTTTTCTACAATGTGTCTGGGACAGGCATGTACACAGGGAGGAACTTCAGACTCTTAAGCCCCATCGAAAAGGATTTTTTACGCTTAATCTTTTTACACTTTGTTTAAACTACATCAATAATGCCATTTAGCTTCATACGATTCCACACTTTTCATGCTTTTAGATACCCCTCCTCCTCCCAAATTAATATCTGTGCACGTCCTTGACGTGGAAGCTCCAGTCCGACCTAAATTGAGTTCACTGATACTCTCATAAAACTTTCACATACCAAAACCTCAAATGTTCTTATCAAAGACTATGCTTTATTGGACTCGAAACGTCCGTTGAAATTACTATACGGAAGCCGACGGCAAGACGAGTTAGGTTTCCCATGAACGGCGAAAAGAATAGTGAAATATTGGAAATTTTGCATGAAGAAACGCACTCGGATCATTTTAAATAGAGTAATTCGGTGTTTAGTAAAAGTAAGACGGGTCTCCAATTGTCTACAAATTGGTGTACAGCTCGGAACTCGTGGTAACGAACTGTAAGTAAGGAGCGACCCGGCTCAATAGTTACCGAAACTCTAAAAAACGGAATTTTGATACCAATAGAAACGTCAAAAAAATCAGATTTTTATGCTGATTTCAAATATATAAGTTTCATCATGATTAGTCCTACCCATCAAAAGTTACGCTCCCGAGAAAATTTGTCTGATTTTCGAAAAAGGGGGAAACACCCTCTAAAAGTCATAGAACCTTAATGAACACACCATCAGATTCAGCGTATCAGAGAACCCTACTGTAGAGGTTTCAGGCACCTATCTGCAAAAATTTGGAATTTTGTATTTTTTGCAAGAAGAAAGATCACTGATGCGTGTTAATTTGTTGTTTTTTTTCCTCAGGGGCGATCGTATCGAGCCAGTGGTCCTAGGATACCGCGGGAGGGCTCATTCAAACGGAAATTAAAAGTTCTAGTGCCCTTTTTAAGTGACCCAAAAATAGAGGGCAACTAGGCCCCCTCCCACGCTAATTTTTTTCCCAAAGTCACCCGATCAAAATTTTGAGATACCCATTTTGTTCAGCATGGTCGAAAAATAAAATAACTATGTCTTTGAGGATGACTGTATCCCCCACAGTCCCTGGGGGAAGGGCTGCAAGTTATGAACTTTGCCCAATGTTTACATATATTATTGGTTATTGGGGAGTATACAGACGTTTTCAGGGGGGGGATTCTGGTAGTGGGGGGTCGGGGGTTACGTGGGAGGATCTTTCCATGGAGGAAGTTTTCATGGGGGAAGGGGCATTGTTATGAAGGGGGCGCCGGATTTCCCAGCATTATTTAAAAAATAATCAGGAATTAAATAAAAAAACAAGTTTTTCAACTGAAAGTAAGGAGCAACATCAAAAATTAAAATGAACAGAAATCATGTCGTATATGATTGTAAAAATTGGAACAAAATTCGAACTTTAGCATAAAGAGCGAGGCATTGACTAGGGGGCGAACCCCCTAATATATGTATTAAAAATATAAGCATATAGAAGTTCGTTACGTAAATTAACTCGTAAGTTACATGTATTTATTACTAATAAAAACGTTCGTTAATAAAATCAAACAACTTTCGAGAAATCAATTTTACAAAAAAAAAAAAATATGCAAATTTCGTTTTAATTATTCATCTACGGTGAGCCAAAATCGAAACCTGCATTAATTCAAAAAGGTTCAGAAATTAAATAAAAAAAAAGTTTTTTTAAATGAAAATAAGGAGCGACATTAAAACTTAAAACGAACCGAAATTATTCTGTATATGAAAGGGACTGTCCCATCCTCAACGCCTCGCTCTTTACGCTAAGGTTTGACTCTCTCACAAATCTATTTTTAAAACAATAAAAAAAAATTCACCGTAAAGAGTGAGGCGTTGAGGAGGGGACAGGCCCTTTCATATACAGAATAATATCTGTTCGTTTTAAGTTTTAATGTCACTCCTTACTTTCAGTTAAAAAAACTTTTTTTTTATTTAATTTTCTCCAAAACGCGAGACATACTTTCTGCATCGTGTCTCCTCGCACCATACGTGGTAAACTTTATATCATGAATAGTACGCGCCGCCTGGTGTAAGCGGTATTTGAAAGTGGGCAATCTCTTGTAGAATGTCTGGTTGCATGCACCTCATTCCTCGAACTATCGAATATTTAGTTCAATAACGCAGCCAGTGTCAAACAGACACAAAAAACAGACTCCTATTTTTAAAAGGAAAGGCAGGGCTGTTGCTCAAATCAACACAGTATTAGATTTTCGTTAGTAACCGAAAATCTAAGAAACAGAGTCTTGATAACAAAAGATACATCAAAGAATCGAATTTTGATGCTTATTCAAAATATATAAAATTCATCAAGTTTAATGCTAACCATCAAAAGTTAAGAGCCCGAGAAAATCTGCCCAATTTTCGAAAAAGGGGGGATCACCCCCAAAACATCAAGTGATCTTAATAAAAATCACATCATTAGATTCAGCATATCAGAGAACCCTATTGAAGAGGTTTCAAGGCCCTATATACAAAAATATGGAATTTTGCATTTTCTGCCAGATGAATGATCACAGATATGTGTTTATTTGTTTGTTTTCCCCAGGGTGATCGTATCGAACCAGTGATCCTAGAAGATCGAGACAGGTCTCATTTGATCCAAAATCAGGAGTTCTAGTTGCTTTTTTAAGTAACTAAAATCGGAGGGCAGCTACCCCCCTCCCACTACCCTTCTCCCTAAAAGTCACCTGATCAAAATTTTGAGATAGCCATTGAATTCAACATAATCAAGAGATCTAGCAACAATGTCTTTGAGGATGACTTCACCCCCACAGTCCCCGCGGAATGGTGTTACTGCAAGCTATGAACTTTGCCCATTGGTTACATTTTATAGTATTGGTTACTTGAATGTATACAGATATTTTTCGAAGGACGATTTTTCTGGTGGGGGGATTATGTGGGAGGATCTTTCCATGGAGGAAGTTTTCATAGGGGAAGGGAATTTTCCATGGGGGAGTGTCGGATTTCCTGGCAGTATTTAAAAACGATCAGATATCAAATAAAAAAACAAGTTTTTCAACTGAAAGTAAGGAGCAACATTAACACTTAAAACGAACAGAAATACGTATATGAGGGGGCTGCCCCCTCCTCAGTACTTCACTCTTTGCGCTAAAGTTTTTTTTAACCTTAGAACAAGCTTATTATTCTAATGGTTATTCTTAAATAATTGGAACAGAAAGTCAAACTTTGCGTAAAGAGCGTTGTACTGAGGAGGGGACATCCCCCTCATATACCTAATAATTTTTGTTCTTTTTAAGTTTTAACGTTGCACCTTACTTTCAGTTGAAAAAACTTGTTTTTTTTATTAAATTTCAAACAGAATCGGGTCATAATTATGTACGATCTTTCTTCAACAAAGATGTCGTTTAGACCCGGAGAAAATGAAACATTATCCGCTGATAACAAGTGACGGTCGAAAAAAAGGAATAAAATAGCGATTTTTAAGCATTATTATTTTTATTTTTTTATTTTTAATAAACAAATTTAAAACCTATATAGATTACATTTAAGAGATGTATTTTTTCCAAAAGAATTATAACGTAACACGAAGGGGTTTAATGGCATTTAAGGTGTAACTTGTGTTACCTACTAACAGTCTCTCCAAATTTTACGCTAAGATTTAACTTTTATAATCTAAAATTCATCAAATATAATGTGATGGTAATAAATTATGAGCGGCGTTTCTCGCCCCTTTTACTCATTTGCAACCCTTAAAATCAACTACATGTCTCTAAGAGCCCTTGTATGGAGATGATCAGAAGAGGAGAAAGAGACAGGGAAATAAGGAGAGGGGAAAGATGTAGTGGCCTAAGACCTTAGTATATTATAGACACCAATTTAAAAAGTTACACAAAGAGGGGAAAAGGATCAATTTCAAGACTGTAAAGATCTGCATTAGATTTGGTAGGAGAGACATAAAGGGAGTGTACGCAACCTTAAGAAGGGTATTGAGGAAGCAGTTAACGTCACTGATTTGAGGCAAAACCACGGCCACTCTTTGCAGATGTCACAGTGGCAGGTGCGACACAGAGCCTGCCGAAATCATAATTTTCCCAAAATTCCTAATTACTTCTTATTTAAACTATCAATTAAAGTTTATTTCTTTTTATGCACTTCTCATTCAAATTATCCAGTAAAACTTGTTTCTTTTTACGATTGCAACCCCCCCACACACACACACACAAAATCAACCTAAAAATTAGGGCGAGGGTCACACCGATATGTAGGCCTAACTCCCTGTTCTGGAACAATATATGGTTGAACTTAAACTTGAGAGGGATCGCTCACTAACTTTAGCAGTGTTCTCTTCCCTTTAGATATTCCTAAACGGGGAAAATAGACCCTCTTACCAGGGACATGCAGAAATGGAGTCTAGGGGCACACCCTCCTTCCTCAAAATCCTAAATTATCCTGAATTTTTTAGCCCTTCCTATTCAAATTGTCAAAAATATTTTTGGGGGGGGGGGGGGGGGGGGGGGGGGGGGGGGGGG
>JAQQPU010018393.1:0-10072 GCA_029168905.1 Artemia sp. Kazakhstan ARC1039
TCTAAAAACCTGATTTTATTCCAACACGTATGCCCATTATTTACTACCTGCCATTTCAGCTCGAGAAGCAACAACTTCTCGGCCGATTTGGGAATAATGTTATAGGTAAATGAATTATTTACCCACGGACTATCTACTCCTCCTCCCTCCCTGTGCATACATTCCAGTGCCGGTAAAATAAATTTTAAATCATAATTTGCATTGTGAATAAAAACTGGGATAAAAAACTGCTGGCTAACATTTAAGTTACACGATTGATGCGCTACCCCTCTAAAATTACTACCCCCAGAGGATATTTCCTGCCACAAGTGATTATGGTCTCTGACTTTCCCCTCCCCCCTCTTTTCCCTTTAGTCCCCTTATCCCCCTCTACAAACTCCCCCTTAAAAACCCAACATATTTTTTGATTTTTAATCGTGAGACGATCCTCTGCAGACAACACCATAGGATAGTGTGTATTTCTCAAACGAGAAATAGCACCATTAGCTGTGCCAATTAATTTAGTCAGTGTCTTGATCAGGAACTCCCCCTCATCCAATGTTTCTACTATTTCTAACAACCGCATGGTGTTAGAACTGTCTCTTTGCGCATGGGCATAGGACACTGCAATAGCTTGATGTTCTTGGATTCGGTTTGGAAATCGAGGATCGTTCACTTCCACCAGCTTAGCTTCACAGTCCAAAGATATTTTGTTGCACTGGAGGAGGGTGTTTTGGAAATTTTTAAAGCGTAAAATGGCGTAAAAAGCGTAAAACTATTGCATTTAAAATTGTATATGATAACTGAAATTCGGGAAAATTCGTAAATTGGATATTACCCCCTCCCCCTCCCCCTCTTGTATATTATCAACACTCCCTCCCCCTCCACATTGTTCAATATTTGGGGTATGGGAATCCACTTCATTCGATTGAAGTGGAAGTAGGTTATCGGGGGCTAGAGGAGGATTCCCTGTTAAATCCCGGGTAAAATCATCCAAAAGCTGCAATGTGTTTGGACTCAGCAAAGGTAAATCCCCCTGCTCAACTGCGCTACAGTCTACATTTAAAAAATCAGTTAAAAACTCATCAATATAATCTGGTATTTCAAGTGAATTACCACTCCATAGTGAATTGTTGGAGAGCTCCACTGGCATGTTCTCTCCTTCTCCAACTGACGAGCAGGGGGGAGATGGTGAGTATGGGACCAATGTAACCTATAAATGAAAAATAGCTTATTTTCAATCTGTCTAAATCACCCCAACTTTAAAAAAAAATTGAATTATTACTTGAAAACACGCTTAGTAGCATTTAATTCCCTACTCTATCGATATTTTGAAAGTTCCAGCTTAATACATTTTAAAAATGACATAGAAGGCAATTTGATTTGTTCAAACAACTCCCCCCCCTCAATTTCCACTATTTAATGCTTCCCTCCGACTTGGACCAGCGGAGCACCGCAGCGCTTCTCGACCCGCGGCGCTTCCCTACCCGGGCCCCACAGCGCTTCCTGGCCGCCACCGGGCTCCGCGGCTTCCGGCCGTTTACATAATGTCCTAAAAAATATTGTTAGACCATAATTTTGGAAATAAGTCGTTTCTCTACTTCCTTACAGGTTGTGAACTCATGAGCTTAATTATTGTAATCTCGTCTGTTCTGTTCCAAGATATTCTGGAAAATACAATTAAATGGGAACCGTTAATTCTTATTGAATGTCTCCCCTAAAATCTTGTCAAGTTGTAAGGTTGAAAGTTGTCAACAGTATTACGCAAATTAGAATTCATATGTGTAAAAGATAAATGGTATAATCTCTGTCCTTCAAATTGAGTGGGGGGAAAACATCTTTTAAAATCTATGACATAATTTTACAGTGTTGAAAAAAAACGAAAAGTCTAAAAGATGTAAGAAAAGGTAGAAACTAATGAGCTTTTGAAAAAACCGCGGTCTTTACTTGATAGCATATCCTTTCCGATAGAGAATTGTGTTTAAATTAAAGCAGTTTATAACGTAAAGAATTTTCTATGAGGAAATTATGTCCGGGATATAGTGTCCCTTTTCGGCTTCACTACGAGAATTCAGCAGACTGAATGTATACGATAATTGACCTGATTTAAAAGGGGGAACAATATCCTTTAATATCTCTGACACACTTTTACTGTGATGAAATGAATCGATTGTTGGAAGGTCCCTTAAAACTATAATATTCTAGCGAAAATAGCATTTTGAGATAAAGAGGCTCTCTAACAGTAATTGACTAGAAATTAGCTAAAAATATTATTAAGAGATAGCGAAGAGATAGCAACAGTTTATGGCCTACAGTGGGGCCAGAGAAAATTGGAAAGATTAGAAAAAGAGAGTGGTTTGAAAAAGCAAAAAATAAAAAAAATACATTATATTTAGATATCTCTGAGGGTGGGGGGAGCAGAGAAATTTAAAACAATGGTTGGGGCGAGGGGTTAATATTTTAATATCTCTGAGACACTTTTACTGCGCGATGAAAAATGGCTATGTTTAGATATTTCTATAAGTTATTTGAGAAAAATGCTCACATTTGCAAATTCCAGCTGTATTTGAGTGCCCGAAGGCCCAGGCAAAGCATGCTGTACCTCCTGACCTTGTGTATCTGGGGCAGCTCTTGAAGGTCCATGGAGAGCGGATGGGCCGACGGCGTTACGTTCTAGTGCAGTTTGGGCTGCGGCTTGTGCAGCAGGGCCAGTGACGGCACGGGATTGCACCGATGAGACGGCGGGGATCTCCTTATTATGAGAAGCCGCCCATTCTCTTTTTGGTTTTCGACCAGACTGCATATGGGCTGCCTCACCCTCTCTTGCTCTCTTAGATGGAGGGGGCATACATTCTTCACAATTTGCCTTAAAGAAGAGAAAAAAGTTAGTATCGAAATAATTTCCCCCTTTTTTACAGAAGGAAAATTAGTATCCCCACCCACACTAACCATAATTTTGTGTAGAAAGCATTTATCACTAAGAAGCCCCCTAAGCCAAAAGCAAAGCAAAAGGTAAAATTTGCGAGAAATTCCCCTATTTTTACCTTGCTGAGAAATTTTTTTTTAATTTTTCCCGTATATAGGCTTTTAAAATAGAAAAAAGATTCTTATCCTAGCAGGTTATAGGCCTAAATTACAATCTTGGATGTAAATGGTATCTATGCACTATACATAATAAAGCTATCTCTTTTTTTCTTAGAAACCCTCGGTCCTCTTACTACCCTAACGCGAAGAAACAGTTTTGTTTTTTCACTTTACAATGATGACGATATAATTGAGGCATGTCCCCCTCCCCCCCTTTCAGCAATGTCCTAAATATATTGTTAGACCTTAATTTGAAAATAACTCATTTCACTTCTCCAAATACAGATTGCTTAGGCCTGCGCTTAATTATTTCAATTGTCTTGAAAGTGTTTTAATTTGATGGAGAAAAACAATCCCCCTCCCCCCCTTTTCAGCAATGTCATAAAAATATTGTTAGCAATTATTTTTGGAGAATAACTTGTTTCACTCTTACATAGAATATAGAATTCCAATGTCCTAAATATCTATCGCTAATTTTGCAGACAATTAGTTCTCCACTATTTTCAGACAAACACAGAATTACGTAAAAAGCATTGAAAACCTAGATTATCTAACCTAACCGCTAATGTAAACAAAACAGGAAAAGGGGTGAAAAAACTATTTATAAGCTTGCGCGGAGCTTTATGTCAAAACAGAGCGGCATAATGCCTAAGAATTGACAGAAGTCAGTTACAGAAAAGATCACAATACAGAAAAGCAAGAATTTTATCGAAAAAAGATAAACATTTCAATTGCGAGAGTTATACTTGTAAAAACAGTGGAGGGTTTTGAGGGGGGTTAGGTTTATGTGGTAACAAGACCATATTTTATGTTTTCTAGCAAGTATAAAGATAGCATAGTGGTGTTTGTATTGTGGGGGAGGGGATTTACTTAGATATGCTGGAGGGGGACCAAGGAAAATATTTTATTTTGAAAATAAAAAATGAAAATGTACTAAAACAGAACTTACATTGTAAATTGAGGCTGTCAAGGCTTCAAGCTCATCAATAATATCCATTCTTGTTTCCACTGTGTCACAATACTTTCTGATAATTTAATCACAATGCATGTCCGTTATATACGAAATCCCAAGGGCGAATTTTTATGTAATGGGGAAAACCATATGTAAGTGAGCCTCTGATTGGTCTAGAAGGAGATGTAACCAGCCCTCTGATTGGTTTAGAAGGAAACACGTGATCCTGTTTCCTATTCCTGGATCTTAACATTCGCCCCTAGCGTGCACTTGGCCAAACAATAACAACAAATAAATTGACCTGGGAAATTTAGTTCCCAATCGATTACGCAATCATTCTCCCTGGGGATTCCATGCCCATATTTGGTGTACTCGTGGGACTGACAGCACAGGTGTTCTCCCTAGGGACTCTATGCCCATATCTGGTGTTCGCGTGGGACCTTTACCCCCCTTTCTACTGTTTTAACAAAAAAAATTACAATAAGGAACGAACTGTAACCCATAGTAAGTGAAGTATTAAATCAAACATTTCATGATCATACTAAAGAGGTTTGTAATGGCTTATTTTAAAGGAAACTTCTGTATATAGAATCTTTTTGTAACTAACAAAAATAATTATTATAATAAAATAAATTGTTACGATATGGTAAAGAACTAACTCTAGGCCATATTTAAACAGAAATTCGAAGATCTAGTGCCTATTTTAATCAAAAACAAAAAAAATGAAAAATAGAATCACTTTTTACAAAAACCTGCATTTTTGATGTCTTTTTATACTACAGTCTTTTCAAAGATATTTTATAATAAAGAACCACCTCTAAATTTTACACGCCACTTAAATAAAGTATAGGTTAGTAAATCCACAGATAGTTATATTAAAGATCATATGCGGTTTCACTTCAGAACCAATTCACTAACTAGTCCGTCGTTAAAGAAACATTAATGACACCCTATCTTATAAAAATCCTCACTAAACATGACATTAGAAATTTTTATAAAATTCATATTTTATGACAAATGAAGTACATTAACTTATATTAATAAAATGTTAGGGTAAATTCATTTACGGGGTATAACTCGTATAAGGTTTATATTCTCCCCGAGGGGTGATTGTTCAGACAAATATCATCATACACTTAGGCGGTAATCGACGCCTATTTAATTCCAACACAGATTTTATTTCTTACAATATAACGTCATGCACCTATGGTTTCTGAGTTTTAAAATCTTCAGTTTATCTTTTCTTCACTTATAAACTTTACAATAGCAAAAATAACTTATGTTCAAGCTTTCAATAAACATAACATGAAAATAATATTTAGACATGAGTAATAAAGTTTTAATAAGAATTTAAAAAGAAGCACAACAGCAGCTAATTGCTTGGTTGACTTTAGTTAGGACCAAATAAAGCAGAAAAAAATGGCTAGTAATTTCGAGAATAAGATTATTAGACAAGTTGAGTTCTACTTTGGTGACTCCAACATTGTGAGGGACAAATTTCTTTTAGAAGAGATTCAGAAAAATGATGAAGGATGGGTTCCTATGGAAATTTTGTTGAAATTCAAACGACTGGCATCTCTGTCGGATTATCCGTTATTAGTAACTGGAGCATTGAGGAAGTCTGAATCTGGTTTGATTGAAGTTTCTGAGGATGGTATGAAAGTCAGAAGAGTAAAGCCTATACTAGAAATTACAGATGAGATTAGGAGAGAAATTGCTCTTAGAACAGTTTACTGTAAAGGTATCAATAAATCTGCAACACTGGATGAATTATTAAAGTTTTTTAAAAATTTTGGAGATGTTGAAAAAATCACAATGAGGTACTATGGGTCAAAAAAAGAACCGCACTTTAAAGGTACTGCATTAGTTAAATTTAAAACTAGAGAGGATGCTGTTTTTTTTCTGAAACAGGAGAACGTTAAGTATGAGAATGTTTATTTGTTCAGACAGTGGTATGATGAGTGGTCAGCTGAAAAGCGCGAATTGTTTAGTAAAAAGGAAGCAATGAAGAAAGAGAAGCTTGACAGGAAAGAAAAAGAAAAGGAGAATCTAATAAAGAAATTGACCGAAGCAACTGAACATGGCTCAATTATACTTATTACAGATCTCGATAAGAGTGTTTCCTGGAACAGTATTAAAGATAAATTCAAAACCCTTGTTGACCCAAGTGAAATTAAATTTGTAGACACTACAGACAAAGATGGTAAAGTTGCTGCCTATGTCCGTTTGACTAATGCTGAAAAAGCCAAAGAGGTTAAAAAGAAAACTGGTGATATTGTCGAAATTGATGAATGTGAAGGTAAAGTGAATATCCTAGAAGGTGATGCTGAGAAAGAATACTTAGAGACTGTTATTGAGAAAAGAGTGAATGCAAGATCAGGAAGAGGAGATAAGCCCGGTGGAAAGAGGTCTTTCAGAGGAGGTAGACAAAGGAGAGGAAGACCATTAAAAAGACAGAAAGTTTGAATTCAATTGTTTTATTGTCTTTCGTACTGAATTAACTTGCATTTTAGATTAAGAAAGTTTGTTGTAAAAACAAGAAAAAAGATACACATAAGAGGAACACCATCTTTATCATCTAGGAAAATGTTGTTCCTAGTTTACTTGTGCAGCTACATTTACAAAGATAAGAGACATTTTCAAAGTTTATTTACGTCTATATTGAACCCATCTGCTCTGAATTCCATTTCAAAGCTCAAGTTTGCTGTCAGCTAATTTAGTGCTGAGATTTCAATATTCTCTGCTTGAAGTATCTGGAAGCAAATTAACCCATCTACTTTACGTATCAATAGATGGCCTTGAATATATACTACAATAAGTGAATTTTTTTTTCTTTTTCTACAGTATTCTCTGCAATATGACCGAGATACTGGTAATAATAATTTTTGAGGAGATCAATGACTGATGGTGCGAAAATTTAATTAATAGTAAAACAGCTTCTGCTTACTATAATCGAGAATTTTGTAAGTTAAAAAGCTACTAAATACTGAACTGAATGTTTCAAGCCCCTTGCTAACACATTTGAAAGGTGACGACAATATTTTTCGTATGACTTAAATTTGTTATAGTGTACCCATTCAAAGCTTTGATCATGCGGGAGGCAGTGGACGCAATGGTTGTATCCAAAGTGAATGAACTCGAAAATTATAGTCCCTTAGCTTGATCAACAAGGAAAATTCATTGACTTGAAAATCCAGGAAGTCTTTGCATTTCGTCGATATCGTCGGTGTAGGCTAGCTTATCTATCTGAACACCCCCTATATGTGCGCAACAAGTTGTCTCCACCAGGAATAAGACTGTTGTGAGGAAAAGGTTGAAAAGCTCTGGAGACAAAAGGCATCCTTGAAGGACATCTGCAAAAGTCTGGAAACTGTCAGTGAGAACTTCACTAGTCATGACGCGACTCCCAAATTTTGAGTACATATCCTTGATAAGATCTACTAGTTTTCGTGGGATTCCGTAATGAAGGAGGATATGCCATAGGCCGTTTCTCCAAATAAGGTCAAATGCTTGCCTAAAGTCGATGAAGAGCTGATACAGGCCGCGACCGAATTCCAGATATTTCTCTTAAATTTGGCGAACAGTGAAAATTTGATCAATGGTCGATCTCCCAGGGTGAAACCCGGCTTGATATTCTTGGATGACTAAGGATGACACGGCTCTGATCCGTTGGAGTATAATTCGGGTGATCTTGGCAGTTTGACTTGTTAGGCTAATTGGACGGTAATTATCACATACTGCCTTTGACCCCTTCTTGTGTAGTGGAACAATTGTGGCTTCGTGAACAAGTGTGGCACCAAGAAGATGGGAAATGACTCTTTTGCCAGGCACCGGATACAATCTTGTGGAAAAGATCTATAAGTAGTTCACACCGGACTTTCAGCAGTTCTGCCTGTATCCCGTCCGGGCCAGGGGCCTTGTTAGTCTTCAGCGCTTGGATGGCATCCTCGACTTCAGAACGGAGAGGAGGTATGCTGGGGTCTGAGACAGTAACGGGAAATAGGTCCAGGACAGCAGGGTTTGGAAAGATATCAGGATTAAGCTTTTCTTTGAAATGCTCCATCCATCTCGATATATCCATCCATCTCGTCATAGATACCATAAAAAAAAGTTTGTGGTATCTATGACGTCTTGCAAAATAATAAATAATTTTGAATGAATCCGAACCGCTCAGGCCAAAAGCATGGGAAAGTGTCCGATGACGCTATCTTCTTATGTAAAAAAGTGTTATTATCTACACTAAGAAAACAGGGAATATATTCGTCCTCTTGAATAGTAGGAAGGCCTTTTTCGAGTTTAATATAGCGTTACAATCAATTACGACCAATTTACATCGCTTAAGCCCATTGAAAAGCCTGGTCTTTAACAGAAAATGGGTATCATTGACAAATCACCTACAACTTACAAGAAGTCAATGCATCCAATCCCATTTGTACCTGAAGCCCAGACAATAATATCGTCTTGAATCTTTACTAGTTGGTAAGATAATATTTTGATTTCAAAAAAATGGCTATCACAAGCAGAGATTGTAATTCACGCTTTAAAATGGAGCACAGGCCTAAAGTCTGTGCGGAATTTTATCAATTTGAGAGTAGACCTGGAAAGGGTTTGTTTTGGTCCTTACTACTCCATCGCCTAACTGAGTGTTATTTACTCACTTTTCCATTACCCGGATGAATGGTTGTGCCCAACAGCTTTTGATAACCTTCTATAAAATTTGATGTTAAATTACTATGTTTTCATTTATTTATTTATGCTTTGATTTACTTCTTTATAAATCGTTGAGAATACCAGAAAGATGACTGGGTAACGTCACAGGCAGATATAACAGATATCATGCGGGAAACCCGTTCTATCTTTTGCGCTTAAATAATTTAATTTGAATTTTTTTATTTCACTAATATTTTGTCTATCATTATTTTTTAAAAGGTGCAAATTCGGTTCTTGAAGAGGTAGTGTGAAGGCTGTTAATAGTGAATTGCACACGGAAATTCTGTAAATTCACAACTCTTGTGACAAAATCACTGTTCATGCTCGTTGATGAAGATCAGGATGTCAATCTTAAATTTCATCAGTATTTCAAAAATTCTAGATATATTTTGTTTAGACTATAAATTTACCATAAGTCATAGTCTTAAATATTATTTTTAATTCAATGAGAACATGCAAACAGTTTATTCTAGCTAATTACTTTTTTAATGTAAATTAATTGGTTTAAAAACTATATTTAGTTTTGCTCTATTGTGCAAATATATTTTAAACAAGGTTAGTTCTATTCAATTTAAAACCTAACAATTAAGATTGAATTTTAAATTTGTTGTTTTAAACTTTGGACATTTGAAATGTTTCCGAATGCCTTTCTATTATATAATTCGATAAGAATAGGATGACAGTCACAGAGCGAGGAGAAACTATTGACGGGCTATTTTGAGCCAGAACGAACCGTCCAGAGCTACGATTTGATAGCACCTGACAGATTTATGCATTACTTTTTCTTGAAAACGGCAAGATATATTTTTCTTTTTTTGAAAATTGGCAACCTGGGATTTTCTTGCCCGAAAAACCAATTAGGATAGGTCAAGAGATTGAAAAAATGGGCTTAGAGCCACAACATTAGAAATAAATTCATATGAGTGACATCATATTTATGAGCATATTTCAACGTAAGAAATTACATAATTTTCCCCAAAGAGGTGGTTGTACCGTTTTGCAGTATGTATGGCTCATGAAGAATTATATAAGGTGACAAATGATTTTCGACAGCAAAGGAAAAATGTATGGAAAAAGAATAAGTAACAATAACAATGCTTTGCAAACAAAAATGCTGCACTATAAGACTTGTAGTTAAAAGACAAAGAAAATTTAATAAAATGAAGGAACGTGTCATTTTACCTTTTATGAGTCTGTCAAGGAATAATAGGAAAGATGAATTGATTTTTAAAATCTTTCACGCACAAAATTCTGCAAGATTACAAACTAAGGGATCGATATAGTTCATCATAAATGGTATTTGTCAATTAGGTTTTCATATAATTATCCATTATTATGTAAAATCCA
>JAQQPU010018394.1:0-14081 GCA_029168905.1 Artemia sp. Kazakhstan ARC1039
AAAAAAAGAGGTAAATATCTACCAAATCATATTATTGAGTTAGGAATAAAGTGACTACACCATTTGATGCCTTTTTTTATGCTGATTACAAATATAATAAGCATTTCTATTGGAAATGAATTTCAGCCCCCCCCCCTATAGGCTATGCCTAACCTAACCCTGAATTGGCATATATAGGGGGGGGGGCTGAAATTCATTTCCAATAGAAATGCTTATTAGCCTATATTCATAATCAGCATAAAAAAGGCATCAAATGGTGTATTCACTTTAGTCCTAACTCAATAATATGATTTGGTATATATTTACCAAAAAAGGCATTGAGTGATAGGCTATAGGCTATTCACTTTAGTTGTAACTCAATAATATGATTTGGTAAATATTTACCTATAAATACCTTTGGGGTCCCTTTAAGGGCTCAAAAATGCAATTAGCCCCAGAAGCAATTATTGAATTATGAAAGAGCATAAAAAAGGCATCAAATGACATTTTCACATTTGTCTTAGCTAAATTATAAGGCCCACTAAAAATTTATCAGATTTTCTAGGGGTAAATTTTCAGTGTGAGGGGAATAAGCTATAATCCTCTGGTTCTCAGTTTGTAATTGCAGTAATTTTGGTAAATTTTTGGCAGTCTATGTACTTAAGAACCAGTCCTTGGTTTCCTACCTTATTTAGATTTCGACAAACTGATTGGGGTAATCTTGGTGCATGATACCTTTTCTGAGTTGATCACTAGGCCTATAGCCTAGGCAATAGGCCTAGAAAAAGAATAATTTCATTCCACTTCTCTATTTTTCTTTACATGTATAATATGTGCAATCATCACAAATACATCCAGCCCCCCTTTTGTACCCCTTTTTTAATAGGCTTATAGATAAAAATCCAGGCTATGTACAAAAGTAGGTATAGCCTATGTTGTTTTTTTTTTCTTATTGGTATTCCAAACCTTGAGTTGATGAGAGATAAATAATAGAAAGAATACAAACTAGGTCTGATGATCAATGGTACATACCAAACTCCCTAATAAGCTCAGAGAATACCCCAGGGTCACTTTCTATAAGGCACCAATTTCCAGCATCAGACATTTGGATAGCTAGGCATAAAATTTTGATTGCTTTCTTCTCCTTCTTACAGGACTGCGAAATTAGCCAAATTTTTGGTGCTACCTAAAGCCTAGAGCCATAGAAAGCAATGAGCTAGATACGACGACAAAACAGAATTTGTCGGAATTTGCATTTTTGAAATCCAAAAATGGAATGAATATGTACCAAACAGTGACATCCGGGTCTCTATTCATAAACAGTTTATGGTAATGAACTGTAATTAATGAGCAACTCATGCTAATAGTACCAAAAATTCTAACAAAATAAGTTGTGCTACCAATATGCAAAAAAAAAAAAAAAAAAAAATGGTGAATCTAAACTTACAAAATACATTTGGTCTATCCTACAGAAGGGGAGTATGCCACTGGGGATATAAACTAAATATGCCAATAGATGTGAGCATTGAATGTCAAACTTGTATGCATAAACTGTGTATAAATAAAATATTCAAATCTATTCTGTTCCCTGTCGTTTTATCGCACTTGAGCCTTCCGAGCCCCAACCTCCTCCTTCCCTACCAGTTTTTTAAGTACGGTAAGCATGTTGGAACTTACTTGAAGTGAAATTGTGGTATATAAAACCATGCGTGAAGTGAAATAATAAGAACGAAAGTGAGATAGGCCCCTCTGACTTCCAACTTGTAACTGAAAAGGTAGGCACGTTTAAACTGAAAACGCATAATGATTTTCTAACTGTATGACGAAAGGTAGAAAGTCAAACCTTGGATTCTCGAACCACCTATACATCTCAATATCAAATTTTTAGCACAAAATGTAAGTATGCTCTGCCTTATTTGAAGTGGAATGACATAAGAACTTTCTATCTCGGAGATCACAGGGCGGAACGCCGCTTTTTTGTGCCTCCAAGAACACCTCCCATAACCAACTTTTCTCTGAAAAGGTAAGGAGCTGTTTTTTAACTGAACAACTTGAAATTTACGAGAAAATTACCTTGGACGAGTTGAATATAAGCATACTGACTTTCAGAGGCTTATTCCTATTCTCCGACCTTCAATTAACTTGCCACTTATGAGGTGAGTAATTTGCGTCTTAGGAAACACAGGGTGGGGGCTTTCAGAGGCATATACCATTTTTGAGTTCCATGTACCTTCTACTCTAAAGTGTCAACATTAATTTGAAATTTGGTTGGAGTTACCTCAATAACAGTCAAGGACATGTTAATCAATTTTGAGACTGCTTTTAAGGAAAGTGTCATCATCATTCTTTTATCTGTCTTATTTTCTCTTTGGCTGCTTAGTTTTACATATGGGGCGAATTTTTTAAGGGGAAGTTGTCCGGCAAGAATTATCTACAAGAACGGGGTGGTTTTCCAATGGGACATTTTCAGTAGGGAGGGGGGGGGGGATTTTGCGAGGATAAATAGGCCAGATACAAGAAAAAACCCGTGAGCATGGCAATTATAGCAACAATAGTGCATCCTCTTCGGATTTTCTTGTTTATTTCACTAACAAAACCCCCTTGACCCTTCTCACTGAAAGGAATCAAAAGTTGGATCGAATCTAGTAAATTGGCACAAGAGAAAACATTCTCGCATACCCTAATTATCCTGCCATAAATATTTTGATGTTCATTAATTATGCTATATCTAATTCTTTCAAGACTCCGTTTGATTCGGTGGATCGCAACTCGCTCTGACTGATACTTCGATCAACTGGTCTACCAGACAAATACTGCAAGTTGTTTGAAAAGCTTTACGAAGAGACCGTGAGTTGCGTCCAAGTTAACGGCAAATGGAGCACGACATTCGGCATCAAAACTGGTGTACGCCACAGGTGTGCCACCGCCCCGGAACTGTTCAATTACGTGATAGACCATGTCATGACACGAACAAAAAATCGCCTGCCCTTTTGTCTGCAGTTTGGAGATCGCGTTCTGACGGACGCTGACTTCGCAGATAATCTTGGTCTCGTTGCTGACTCGATCGACCAGTTGACTGACGCTCTGGAAGTCCTACAGGAATAGGCAGCAAAAGTGGGGCTGAAAATAAACTGGCTTAAAACCAAGATAATGGCAATTGAGTCCCCAAACCCAGTCTCGCCCCCTGAGAACATAACTGTTTGCAGAGGTCCTGTTGAGGTTGTAAAAAACTTCACTTATCTTGGCTCCGTGTTGTCTAATGACGGCTCTATAGAGGAAGAGGTGTGCAGCCGAATTTCAAAAGCCTCGTCTATCGTCGGAAGGCTCAACAATCTCTGGAGGATGCCGCATATATCTAGGCGCAAGAAGATGCGAGTTCATAATACATCCGTAAGCTCGGTCCTCCTCTATGCAGTGGAAACCTGGCCTCTCAAATCAACAATCCTCAGCACTATAAACGTCTGCCAGTCGAAACAGCTCCGTCAGATTGAGAGACTCCGATGGGGCGATTTTGTAAGTAACGCAAGGTTGCTAGCACTTAACTCCCAAGTACCATTCTCCGTCCAAACAGCGCAGCGTACTCTCAGATGGTTGGGACACCTCCTGCGTATGCCGACGACAACTCCAGCCCGAATAGTCTACGATTTTGACGCTAAAGCTCATGGCTGGTCTCGCCCGAGGGGCAGACCTCAGACAAGGTGGAAGGATAGCCTCAACAAATTCCTGGAGATGGCTAACATTGCTGTCGATGAGACCCCACTAATAGCAGCAGACCGGTCAGCCTGGAGGAGCAGAGTTGCGATGCTCTCTACGCCGCCCCCAACGCGGCAGGAGCATTAAGTCAAGTCATTCCTCCGGGTTTTCCCCAGTCAAATGGCTCTATTAGTAGACCTAAGGAGTGGCATATTCAATCCTGACAGAAACCTGTCTTACAAACGTCACACTAATCTGTATAAAATGGAAAAATACAGGAGTCTCGTCATTTCAAGAAAGCTTAAGGGGAGACGCCTGTCCAGACGAACATCCTATAACTCCGATGTTAAGCAATTTTTGTTGACCCTTGATAAGTACTCAGGAGATTTTGTTGGTCTTTCTGGTGGTTTGTAAAAGGGATAGAGACGAATATTCTGTTTGGAACCAATACTTAAGCAAACACATATTTTCCCTGAAATTTGAGATAAACTCCGAAACCAACTTATGTTTACTTTCTAAACTGCGACATTCAATGTCCTTGTAAATAGCGTAAAAAAATAGAGTGAAACATTTCGATAGAATTTTTGGATATTTTATTCTATATCATGTGTTTAATGAACACAGTCCTTCTAGAGTACATCGCATCCAGCTCTCCAAACTGAAATACCATCATCAAAGAGCAGAATAGCTGTTACATTACAACAGCTTTTAAAGTACATCTTGACAAATAAACAAATCCAAGGGGTTTTCTACTTGGCTCTGTTTAAATTGATTTAACCACTAGCTATTAGGTTCAAAGTGAGTCTCCTAAGAGGACAAGTTGATGGGAAGATGCTAAGTAGCATGGAAATGCGTGTTTTTTGGTTATCATAAATTAATTTCTCGATATATGGATGTAACCTATTTGTGCAAAGGTGAGTATAAAAGCATACGCAAAATGTATCCACTGTGACCTGTGATTTATCATCTTTGATAATGTTTCAGGGGCGTCAATTGACGAAAGTGTAAAGGGAGGGACAAAATATATACTTCAAAATCTAAGTGGGTAGTTTTGTTGTTTTATCAATTTCGTTAAACAAAAATATCGAGAAGAAGCTTAATTTCATTGAAAATACCTACAAAACGTATTTTCAAAATCTAGAGATGGGGAGAAAAATATAATGTGGAATATTCAGACTAGACCCTTTCCAATCAATCAAACAGTTCGTGGAACGAACTATAAGCAAGGAACGACTCGATCCAATAGTCACCCAAACTCTGAAAAAAGGATTTTTAATAATAATACATGGCACTTCTGCAACAGTTAAAATGAATTAAAAGTAGAAAACGCGTTAGAACTATAAATAAGGTAAGTGATAAATGGTAAAAAAAAAAAAAAAAAAAAAAAAAAACTATGGAGATGTACACTAACAACAGCCTGGATTTTTCTACTTCACATCTGGGATCCTTTAGTTAATAAAAAGAGCGAGAGAAGATAGAAAAAAAACTAGACTAAACAATTAACACACTAGAAAATAACAAAAAAATGACAAAAAGACGAAAGAAAATCACATGTGAAAAAACTAAAGTTTTATTTTTAACCACAATCCGATCTGGTGACATGCGGAAGACATAGATCTAGACAAAACTATTGTGTCCTATTCTGAAGTTTAGACAAGTATTTTTTGCACCTACAAAATAGTATACAACAGTTAATCTTGATTTGCTTAATTACATCATCTTATCAGATAATTTCTTATCAGAAGATATCTTACGGACCTCGATAATAGTATATAACGGTGTATTATGGATTTAGGCTGTGAATGCATCAGCATACCCGATTTCGTTAGAAAACTTTGGCTTGCCAGATGAGTTTCTTTCCATTTTTTGTACATAATTTTTTTGTGTTATTTTCTGGCCTTTGTCAACTATTTAATCTAGTTTTTTTTCGTTGATAAAGGCTTTCAGATGTCAAGCAGGACAACTGAATGCCATGGACATCATGGACATTTATAAAATGAAGTTATCACAATTTCATTTTACAAATGAAACGGCAGTGAAGTCTAGGGAATTATATGCCTGAAAAAGATAACTTTGAGCGGTCGCAAGGGTTCTCATAAACAAAACTAAGGTAAATATTCTTTACTTCGTCATAAAAAAACTCATAAAATGAGCTATAAGCAAATAAAAATTCACAAGCAATTGAGAGCCTTGATTCAATTTTTCTAGCTCGTACCACCTCAAAAATTGGGATTTTGCTTCACTTGTGAGGTACCTTTTACTGATTAGCGCCTCAAAACTGAACCCAGCTGACTAACTGAAGCGCGTATTCTGTGAAAGGGTTCAAAATAATTACATTGTTGCCTTCCTAAATCTTACTTTTCACTGATAATCTTTTCTTGTTTGCAGATTTGAATGGAGCGAAATTCAATTCAAATCAGATGCTACTTTATTTCAAACCAACTCTAATAAAATTGATTACGTCTCTTATTTTCTTTGTTCCACCGTATAATAGCCTATAATGACAACTAAAGAAATATTGTCAGGACAAATTTCTATGCATTCAGCATGCGTCAATGATATAGACAAATGCATTGCTTCTTAGAGACGTTGTCATCATAGGCAGCGCAATAGCGCTGCCTATGAAGGCAACTAACACCGCTTCAATGCCCTCCATTCCCCATACACATCCCATCAAAATTTTGAGACAACCATTTTGTTCAACGCAGTTGAAAGATCTGCAAATTATGTCTTTGAGGAGGACACTCTCCCCACAGCCCTCAGGGCAAGGGTTGTAAGTTATGCCCTGGGGGAATATAAAGTTTTTATTGAAAGCTTTGTTGGAGAAATTTGAAAAAGGGATTATTCGATTGGAAATTCAAAGGGCTAGTGCCTTTTTTAATAGTCGAAAGAGATTGGAGAGCAAATAGCCTCCCTCTCAAGCCCACCTTTTCTCCAAACACATCCAATCAAAATTTTGAGGCAGCCATTTAGTTCAACGTAGTTGAAAGTTCTGGAAATTAGGCCTTTGAGGATGAACCCCCCCCCCCAATATAGATAGCCATTTTGTTCAGCGTAGTTGATTTCTAGATAGAAAATATATTTTTGAGGAGGACACTCCCCCACAACCCTTAGGGCAAGGATTACAAGTTATGCTCTGGGGGCATATAAGGTTTTTATTGAAAGGTTTGTCGTAGAAACTTGAAAAAGGGCTCATTTACTGGAAATTCAAAGGACTAGTGCCCATTTTAATAGTCGAAATAGATTGGAGGGCAACTAACCCCCCTCTCAGGCCCACCTTTTCCCCAAACATATCCAATCAAAATTTTGAGATAGCCATTTTGTTCAACGTAGTTGGAAGTTCTGGAAATTAGTTTTTTGAGGATGACAACCCCCTCCCATGACCCAATGGGCAAGGGTTGTAAGTTATGCCCTGGGGGCATATAAGGTTTATATAGAAAGCGCTGTCGTAGAAACTTCAAAAGGGGCTCATTTGATTAGAAATTGAAATGGCTAGTGCCCTTTTAAATAGTCACAAGTGATTGGAAGGCAACTAACACCCCTTCCACGCCCACCATTTCCCTTAACACATCCAATAAAAATTTTGAGCTAGCCATTTTGTTCAACGCATTTGAAAGTTCTGGAAATTATGTCTTTGAGCAGGACATCCCCCCATAGTCTTCAGGGCAAGGGTTATAAGTTATGCCCTCGGGGCATATAAGGTTTTTATTGAGAGCTTTGTCGTAGTAACTTAAAAAAGAGCGCATTCGATCGGAAATTCAAAACGGCTAGTGCCCTTTTTAATAGTAGAAAGTGATTGGAGGGCAACCTTTTCTCACGCCCACCTTTTCCCCAAAAACATCCAATCTAAATTTTTAGATAGCCATTTTGTTCAACGTGGTTGAAAGTTTCGGAAATTAGGTCTTTGAGGATGACAACCCCCCCCCCTCCCCACCCAAAGCCCTCAGGGCAAAGGTCTTAAGTTATGTTCTGGGGTCATATAAGGTTTATATAGAAAGCTTCGTCGTAGAAACTTCAAAAAGGGCTCATTCGATTAGAAATTGAAATGGCTAATGCCCTTTTTAATAGTTGAAAGTGATTGGAGGGCAACTAACCCCCCTTTCCTGCCCACCATTTCCCCAAACACTTCCAATCAAAATTTTGAGATAGCCATTTTGTTCAACATAGTTGAAAATTCTGGAAATTATGTCTTTGAGGATGACAAACCCACCACAACCCGCAGGGCAAGGGTTGTTAATTTATTCCCTGGGAGCATGTAAGGTTCTTATAGAAAGGGTTGTCGCCGAAACTTTAAAAATGGCTCATTTGATTGGAAATTGAAAGGGCTAGTGCCCTTTTTAATGGTAGAAAGTGATTGGAGGGCAACTAACCCCCCTATCACTCCCACCATTTCCCAAAACACAAACAATCAAAAACTTTGAGATAGCCATTTTTTTCTAGGTAGTTAAAAGTTCCGGAAATTATGTCTTTGAAGATGACAACCCTCCCCCCCCCCCCCACAGCCCTCAGGGCAAGGGTCGTAAGTTATGCCCTGGGAGCATATAAGTTTTTTTTGTAGAAATCGATGTTGTAAAAACTTCAAAAAGGGCTCATTCGATTGGAAATTGGAAGGGCTAGTACCCTTTTTAATAGTCGAAAGTGATTGAAGGGCAACTAACCCCCCTTTCACGCCCATCATTTCCCCAAACACTTCCAATCAAAATTTTGAAATAACCATTTTGTTCAACATAGTTGAAAGTTCTGGAAATTAGGTCTTTGAGGATGATAACCCCCTCAGAGAACTCAGGGCAAGGGTTGTAAGTTATGCCCTGGGGCATATAAGGGTTTTATAGTGTTGTCGTCGAAACTTCAAAAAGGGCTAATTTGATTGGAAATTGAAAGGGCTAGTGCCCTTTTTAATCGTCGAAAGTGAATGGAGAGCAACTAACCCCCGTCTTACGTCCACCATTTCCCCAAACACATTCAATCAAAGTTTTAAGATAGCCATTTTGTTCAACGTAGTTGAAAGTTCTGGAATCTATGTATTTGAGGAAGACAAACCCCCCAGAGCCCCCAGGGGAAAGGTAGTAAGTTATGCCCTGAGGGCATATAAGGTTTTTATAGATAGCGTCGTTGTAGAAAGTTCAAAAAGGGCTCATTCAATTGGAAATTGAGAGGGCTAGTTCCCTTTTTAATAGTCGAAAGTGATTAGTGGGTAACTAACCCCACTCTCACGCCCACCATTACCCCAAACACATCCAATCAAAATTTTAAGATAGCTGTTTTGTTCATTGTAGTTGAAAGTTCTGGAAATCAGGTCTTTGAGGATGACAACACCCCAGCCCTGAGGGCTAAAGCTGTAAGTTATGCCATGGGGGCATATAAGGTTTTTATAGATAGCGTTGTTGTAGAAAGCTCAAAAAGGGCTCATTCAATTGGAAATTGAAAGGCCTAGTGCCCTTTTTAATCGTCGAAAGTGAATGGAGAGCAACTAACACCCCTCTCATGCCCACAATTTCCCCAAACACATTCAATCAAAATTTTGAGATAGCCATTTTGTTCAACGTAGTTGAAAGCTCTGGAAATTATGTATTTGAAGAAGAACCCCCCCCCCCAGAGCCCCCAGGGCAAAGGTTGTAAGTTATGCCCTGGGGGCATATAAGGTTTTTATAGATAACGTAGTTGTAGAAAGTACAAAAAGGGCTCATTCAATTGGAAATTGAGAGGGCTAGTGCCCTTTTTAATAGTCGAAAGTGATTGGAGGGTAACTAACACAGCCCATTAAAATTTTGAGATAGCTATTTTGTTCAACGTAGTTGAAAGTTCTGGATATCAGGTCTTTGAGGATGACAACCCCCACAGATCTCAGGGCTAAGGTTGTAAGTTATGCCCTGGGGGCATATAATGTTTTTATAGAAAGCGTTGTCGTAAAACTTTAAAAAGGGCTCATTCGATTGGAAATTGAAAGGGGCATTGCCCTGTTTAGTAGTCGAAAGTATTCGGAGAGAGAATCCCCCCCCCCCCCCCCCTTCATTTCCCCGGATATTTCTGATCAGAATTTTGATATGGCCATTTTGTTCAACGTAGTTGGAAGGTCTGGAAATTATGTCTTTGAGGATAACAACCCTCCCCCCATAGTCCTCAGGACAAGGGTCGTAAGTTATGCCCTTGGGGCATATAATGTTTTTATAGAACGTTTTGTCGTAGAAGCTTCAAAAAGGGCTCATTTGATTGGAAACTGAGAAGACTAGTGCCTTTATTATTAGTAAAAAGTGATCAGAGGACAAATGCCCCCCCACGCCCATAATTTCCCCAAACCCTTCCAATACAAATTTTGAGATAGTCATTTTGTTCAGTGTATCAGAACGGTTGGGAATTATGTCTTTGAGGATAACAAAGCCCCCAGCCCTCAGGGTAAGGGTTGTAAGTTGTGCCCTGGATACATATAAGGTTTTTATAGAAAGCGTGGTCATTTAAATTTCGTAGGGGGCTCATTGGATTGGTAATCAGACGCTCTAGTGCTCTTTGTAAGAGTCAAAGTGATCGGAGGGCAGTTACCCCCCCCCCCCTCACACACACAAACGTCGTATTGTCCCGAAATGCATCTAATAGAAATTTTGAGATGGGAATTCTTTTAAAAAAAAACCCTAAATATTATATAACAAGGCCTTTTGGGTTGAAACAAACACCAGAGATTAGGGGCAAGGGTTGTAAGCTATGCCCAGGGGGTATTTAAAGTTTTTATGGAAGGGGTGGTTGTTTAACTTTAGAAGAAGCTCAGTCTTTCTCCCTGAAAAAGACTATGTCAATATAAAACGAACAGAAATAAATTAAAAAAACTTTTTCAACAAAATAAGTTTCAACAACATAGGTTTAAAAAAAAAAAAAAACTCCATTACACCAAAATGAACAGAATAGAATCAAATAATCTACCAAGAATACAACTACCATAAATCAGTATCAATAAATAAATGAAACCCAAAACAAACAGAAATTAAAATAAATAAGAGTCAAACTCAAAACGAGCAGAAATTAATATGAATAGGGTTCTAAACCCCAAGCTTTCTAAAAGCCAGAGTATAATCTGTACTTTACTGAAAAAAATATTTTAAATGTATTCACTTTTCTAAGTTTAAGAAATCAAAAATCAATTAAAATTTTAAGGAATAAATATCAGCATATGTATATTAAACTGACAGTACAGATTTTTTTCAGTATATTCATTTGATTTTTTTTAATGTGTTTTTTTTTTAATTAAAAAACAAGTTTTTTTTAATTAATAAAATGTAAGAACGTGCCTTTTCACGTGAAAACACAACCAGTCAAACTTAGAGAACTACGAGAGCTCCAGCTTTAATTAAAAGTATCTTCATTAAAATTAAATGAATAGCAGCAGATTTTTTTGCAGTAACTAAATATTTTTGAATCTATCAATATTACGTCTACAACATAAATTTAGGTTTTGTCTCTTTTTACATGCACTTTGGCATTTAATTTTAAAAAATCTACACAGTACTTTTAAATATAAGTGAATCTATTGACTTCTCGCTCTCAACACATAGTTTTGTTTTATGAAATAGCACGTTTAGTTTCATTTATGAAATAGAATCGCTGATATACTGACAATATGAAGATAATTTCTTAAACCACATTGGCCTGACATCAAATAAAGAAAGAAAAACGTGCAAAATGGGGTTTTTATAGGCCAAATGAAAGTACTGAAAAAAAAACACAACAAAGCGAATATTTCGAGAGGACAAACGTCTCTCTTCTTCAGCGCGAAACGAAATAATGTATCCAAAAACAAACGCGGAAAGTCAATGTGAAAAGAACCAAAAAAACTGAAGAAAAAACCAAAAATTTAAAAGATGAATAAAATTCAATAAAAACCAAAAATTAAAAGAATTAAAACCAAATACCTAACAACCATAAAAGCGAGAAGCCGATACTTTAATAATCCCTGAAATAAACCTTGAACCACTTTCCCAGTCATGTAATCAAACACGTGAACAACCCCTTAGGTCTCAAAGGGTGTCTGCAAGAAATGCATTAATTAAAATCCGAAGTCAGATGACATAGTTCTTCTACTTATTTAATTGCTGGTTCGTTTCGTTTTTGAGTGAATGAATTGTTTTCTTTTCTCTCTCAGTTGTTCACTAGCATCCGTCGATGGCAGTTCATAATTTTTTGGATTTTGTGCAAATCGCAGATATTGGCGAATAACTCGCTTTTATGGTTGTTAGGTATTTGGTTTTAATTCTTTGAATTTTTGGCTTTTATTGAATTTTAGCCATCTTTTAAGTTTTTGTTTTTTTGGTTCTTTTCCACATTGACTTTCCGCGTTTGTTTTTGGATACATTATTTCGTTTCGCGCTGAAGAAGAGAGGCGTTTGTCCTCTCAAAATATTCGCTTTGTTGTGTTTTTTTTTCAGTATTTTCATTTGGCCTATAAAAAACCCCATTTTTGCTCGTTTTTCTTTCTTCAACTGACAATATAAATTCTTGGATGTCCCTTTTTTATAATTACTTTTCAGTTTGACAATGAACTCTAAGTAATTTTTTAACTTAACTATTATTCATAAAAGTTTCAGCAATACATACAAACAGTAACTTATAACATTTCTATTTTTTATTCAATGCAGCCACCCGTTGATTTAAAGGGTTTTCGGGGGAAGAGCGCCATTCCTTTTGAAGCATCTGTTTAACCTGAGATAACCTCATATTTGGGTTTTCTTGGCGAAGGATCGGAAGACGTTTTTCTTCAAATGCAGTATAAGCAGCTTTCATGCGCTTTTCAGGATGTTTATCTTCTTCAACTGTTGATGACACACTAAAACGAAACATACCTTAAAATAACGATTTTTATATTATTCTCAAGAGTCTGCGGCGGCGCTTCATACAGAGCCACAGGCTAACTCTTGGTAACTTTACCTTACACTCATGAGAGTCTAGATGCTCTATCAAGTGCTGTCGTGATATGACGTGCTGAGTTTTTGATAACGAGTTAATTGGCCGTGATTAAAAAAATTCCAATGTAAAAAAAAAACAAAAAAAAACATCTATATACAGAAATTTGTAATGTTCAGACTAAGCTATAAAATTTATTGACTGTAAATCCGACTTTTGCTTTAAACACATTATCCCGTACAATCTCACAAAAATCTCCTTCTCGCACGAAATTTTTGTTTGCATAGAATTTCAATTAGCGAAAAAAAAAAAAAATATCCGACAAATGGAAAAAACTCGCTCAAAACAAAACAAAACTAAAAAATTCGTGACTTTATTTGACTTTCATTGTCAACACTACCAAATTGATTTTAAGCTTTACGAAAGATTTGCGATTTAAGGAATTTAGTTTTTTTCTTCTTGTTCTTCTTTGTGAACCTATAAAATTCTTCAAGGACTGAAATTCCAACTTAGCTAGACAAGGTTATACAGAAAGGTTTTAGATTACAGCTCCGCTCTGAAGTCACTTGAAATGCCAAGCCTTCGTGATCGCCGTTTTCAGCTGATGATTCGCTTTGGCCAGTTTTTATTGTCTAGTCCTGTACATCAGACAATATTACCACCTGAAATGCCTGTCCGCGCTAATACCAGAAGCGAGAGCAAGCTTATGCCCGTCTTGTGCCGCTCAAACAGACTCAGTAACTCCTTTGTTCCTTTCTTTACAAGTGCTTCTAATAAAATGTAGTGAAGGGTTTTTCATGTAGTGAAGTGTTTTTCATGTAAAAAACAGCGCCTTTAAGTGCATTTTTTTAATGTGTCTATGACAGCTGTTTTCATTAAACTTATTCTGATTCTGAAAACTGCAAGAAAAAAAATTATCAGGGGGAGGATAGAAAAACTAAACTGGTTGTAAATCAATAGGTTCATCCATAAAGTTTTTTGGTATTCGGATTGCACATTCACTTTACAGGTAGGGTACAAGCTTTACATAAATTAGCGATTAAAAGGCACCCCTAAAATCCCCCTGAGCTAACTTTATTTATTTGCTTATACCACATGCACACATGATTCTTGCCGTTTGCACGTTGTATTCCTACAAAATCATTCTCCAAGCAGGAAAAATATTAAAAGTGACCCTAATTCGGCCCCTTGCTTGAGAGGTCTTAACGTAGAAGATGGTTAGATGATACTAGAGTAATTTTCACCACTGTTTATCTTATAAAACTTGTATGGAATGATAGGCCACAAGACATTCATTCAGTTAGAAGCAAAGAAAGTGCAATTTTACAAAATAATTCAGAACAACACAAAATATTCTTAATGTAGATGAACATATTCATCTACATTCTGCAAGGATTATATCTACAATACTTTGGGACTGACAAGTGTAAGACTAAATAGATTAGTTAGCAGGGTTAGGTATCGCGAGAAAATGGTATCTCTAGAAGTTGATAGGATTAAAGAGGCATACCAATAGCGCTTGT
>JAQQPU010018395.1:5998-17537 GCA_029168905.1 Artemia sp. Kazakhstan ARC1039
AAAAAAAACACATTGTGCCCACATCGTTCTTTACTTAGGCAGCACTAGCGCGCTGCCTATGATTTCAAATATATAAGTTTCATCAAGCTTAGTCTTACCTATCAAAAGTTACGAGCCTGAAAAAAATGCCTTCTTTTCGATAAAAGGGGGAAATACCCCCTAAAAGTGATAGAAACCCGGGGGTGACCATATCGATTCAGTAGTCCTAGAATATTGTGAGAGGGCTCAATCGAAAGGAAATTAAAATTTCTAGTGCCCTTTTTAAGTGACCAAAAAATTGAAGGGTAACTTATCCCCCTCCCATGCTCATTTCGTCCTAAAGTTACCCGATCAAAACTTTAAGATTGCTGTTTTGTGCAACATAGTCGAAAATTTAATAAATGTGTCTTTGAGGGTAACTTAATCCCCAGCTGTACCCGGGAAGGGCTGCAAGTTGTGAACTTTGCCCATTGTTCATATAGCATTGGTTATTGGGAAGTTTTACAGGTTATTAGTTATACAGACGTTTTCAGGAGGGATTTTTTTCTGGTCGTGGGGGGGTCAAAGGAGGGAGTTACGTGGGAGGATCTTTCTATGGAGGATGTTTCCTTGGGGGAAGGGATATTTCTATGAAAGGGCGCTGGATTTCCCAGCACTATTTAAAAAACGATCAGAAATTAAATATAAAAAACAAGTTTTTCAAGTGAAAGCAAGGAGCAACATTAAAACTTAAAACGAACAGAAATTATTACGTATATGAGGGGGTTCATACCCTAGTCAATACCTCGCTATTTAGGCTAAAGTTGTTTTAGGACTTTCAAAAGAGCTATCTGTTCTAATTAACGGCCTTTGTGATTAAGGGGCTTATGATTCGAAAAAAATTCGAACTTTAACTTAAAGTGGGAGGTATTAACTAGGGGCGAACCCCCTCATATACGTAATAATTTCTGTTCGTTTTAAGTTTCAAAGCTGCTCCTTACTTTCAGTTGATAAACCTTGCTTTTTATTTTAATTCAACGCACAGGCACAATAATACCACGAAAATTTGTTAAGACAATTTAAAAGTAATCGCAGGTTTTTCAATGCGACGTAGAAAATAATATTCGTTCACACATAAAAAAGACGAAAAATATTTAGTTTGTTAGATTATTCTAGTTATTAAGTATAAAATAGGAGATCTCTAAAAAGTGAATTTGGAAAAAAAAAGTTGGTTATAACGGAACAAGAAACAAACTGGAATAAGACAAATAAAACATAATTATTAATTTTGATGAGAATTAATCCTCTAGTTGGAAAAAATACAGCTTTTCTATTAACTATTGTGTTGAATTGTTTCACTTGGGGATTTTGTATGACCGAGTCAAGTGTTTAGAAATAGGTTCATTTTTTAAATATTACCATTAACTGAACTAATACATGTATCTCTAAAATCACTATTTGTGTTCAACCCCGAGAGCTTTTTTTTTCCTTTTTCAGTGTCAAAAGTAATTGGAGGGCAACCAGCCCCCCCCCCACCCAAGCCCTGTTTTCCCCAAAATATCTGACCTAAATTTTTAGATAGCCTTCTTGCTCAAGATAGTCCAAAGATCATATAACAATGCTTTCAGGGTATGAAACAACCCCCAGAACCCAGGGCAAGGGTTGTAAGTTTTGCATCGGAGCACATAAGATTTTCGTGGGAGGGGTGGTCGTATCAACTTTGGAGGAGGCTCATTTGATTGGAAATTCAAAATGATCGGAGGTCAACTAACCCCTCCGCCGCGCTCCCTTTTCCCCAAATGGATTCGATCAAAATTTTGAAATGGCCATTTTGTTCAAAATAGTCCATATATCCTTTAACAATGTTTACAGGGTTGACACAACCCCTCATAGCCCAAGTTCAATATGGTCTAATCTTAAGTTTAATATGGCCGTTACTTTGCTTTGAAAAACTTCTTTTTTTGAAAACTTTTTCTTAACTAATTACTATTAAATAATAAATAAAACCCAAAAACAAACACAAATTAAATAAACAAACAGAATAGAATCACCAGCAGAAATAAACTTCCATAATATTCCGAACTCAGAACGATAAGAAAGTACTATTAAAGAATAAATGAAACCCAAAACAAACAGAAATTAAATAAACATTCATAGGAAACAAACATGCAACAGGTACTAACATAAATGAATAAATAAATCTTAAAACGAGAAAACTTAAACTGAATATTCAAATGAAACATAAAACGAACAAAAATCACTACAAATGAAAGTTCGGTAACTACCCCCTTCCCCCTCCCCTAACTGTAAAAGTCTAAAGTCTATGGCGACATTTGTGTTTTATTAAAAACCAAATGTGTTTTTTTTTAACAATCCTTGGAAAGAACTAATAAAAAGAAACTGAATATAATTTGGTTAGGATATAGGGGAAGGGGGCAGTTGCCAAACTCTTATTTGTAGTGATTTTTGTTCGTTTCATGTTTCATTTGAATATCCAATTTAAGTTTTACTCGTTTTAAGATTTATTTAATCATTTATATTAGTACCTGTTATATCTATCTCTTCTATAATAGTTTATTTTAATTTCTGTTCGTTTCGACTTTCATTCATTATATAATAGTAATTTCTAGTCGTTTCCAGTTGTAATTATTATAGGAATTTGTTTCTGCTGGTCTTAAAATTAATATGGCTCTTTACTCTTCTTGAAAAACTTTTTTTTTCAGAAAGTATTTTTAAATTAATTTCTGTTTGTTTATTGCCAAAATCAAAATTTTTTCAACATTCCTCATTTCAACATCAAAGTTTCATCGAAGTATCAAAACAACAAAGTGCTATTTTTCTACATTAAAGTTTCATAGTTCAAAATCCCCCTCAACATTCCCTGAAAGTAGTCACAAGTAGATGTAGTAGTAGGTGCAGGCAGTCGCAGTCACATTTTAAAGAAGTCACATTGACAGTCACAGCCAGTCTCATTTTTAGCCACAATAGTTGCAGTAGCAGTAGTAGTGGCCCTGAAAGTTTCAAGTTAATAACCTTATGTATTCATAGAATATTGCACATTGGCCTTTTGTATTACCTGGATACAGATACTTTCTTCTGATTTAGACCAACATACCGCTCAATATTTCCTGAATTTTGCTTCACTACTCTTAGCCTTCTCGGACAAACCTAATATTAAACATCTCCTCCTTTCCAAATGATAAATCCTGCATTTACAAAACGGACAAATTTCGTAATTTACAGTCCTTGTCTCGGGGACTGTGGGGATATGGCCTCCTCAAAACGATAGCTATTAGACTTTGTGACTATTCTGAACAATAAGAATTTTGAAGACCTCTTTCAGTTTTTAGGAAAATCTGAAAGGGCAAGAGAGGGGGGTCCCCTTTGTCCCTCTTTCAACATTCTTCTCAAAATGCCTTTAAAGTTTCAACTTAATACCCTTAGCCGTCCTTAGATACTGCTTTTATGTCATTTTGACAATTCTCCTCCATAAAGTGTGCTTTGTTTTTGTTTGCCATCTCCCCTCAACATTTTCTTAAAATTTTACCTTAATATTCTTAACGGTTTCGGAAACTCGGGGTCAAATGTCTCCCCTTTTCCTAATTACCAATTTTTATATAAACAACAGACAACTTATATAACTTACAACACCTGCCACAGGGAGTGTAGGGGGAGGAGATACGTTATACCTGGATGTATAAGTTAAATGACTTTTTGACTATTTTGAACAAAATGGCTATTCCAAATTTTTTATCAGATATCTTAAAGGGAGGGCAGTTAAAAAGGGAATTGGAAATGGACTGGCTTTCCCCTGACGACTTTTAACATCCTATCAACGTGCCCTGAAAATTAAAACTTAATACCCTCAGCTGTTTTTGTGATGTTGTTGTTACCCCTTTTTGATAAACAGGATGCACAAAGTATCTCTAGATTATTTTAACCTGTCCCTCAACATTCCCCAAAGTTTCACCTTAATACCTTTAGTCTTTTCAAACACACCTAGACTCAAACATCTTTTATTTTCCTAATGACAAATCCTATATACAATAAAGGACAAGTTATATAATTTAAACTCCTTGCCCTGGTGGCTATGAGGGGTATTGTATCCAAGAAGGAAGAGTTACTATAATTTTGAACAAATTCGCCTTGTCAAAATGTTAATCAGTGACGAGGGAAGGGAGCATATAAAAAGTACAAGGGGCTAGTTGCCCTCCAATAGCTCTTCAACATCCCCTGAGATTTTCAACTTGATACCCTCGGTTCCTCATATATTGATTATATGTCCTTGTGACAACGAGCAAGAGCACACAGTGTGTTATACTGTTTCCAAAATCCCTCTCCAATGCTGTGGTGGAATATGTCATCCCTATAGGCATAGTTGCTTGAGCTTTTGTGTATTTGAACAAGATTCCTATTTCAAAGTTTTGATCAAACATTTTGGGAGAAAAGGCAACTAAAAAGGGCATGAGAGGGGGCTGGGTGGTCCTCAACCACGTTTCAAAATCTCTCTAAACATGTCCCGAAAGTTTCAACTTAATACCCCCAGCCGTCCTTATAATATTGCAGGTCCTCCTTTATGATATTAAATAAAAAAAAACAAGTTTTTTTAACTGAAAGTGAGGAACGACGTTAAAACTTAAAACGAACAGAAATTATTCTTTATATGAAAGGGGCTGTCTCCTCCTTAACGCCTCGCTCTTTACGCTAAAGTTTGACTCTGTCTCACAACTTTATTTTTTAAAACAATAAACAAATTTAGCGTAAAGAGCGAGGCGTTGAGGAGGGGACAGCCCTTTCATATACGGTATAATTTCTGTTCGTTTTAAGTTTAAATGTCGCTCCTTACTTTCAGTTAAAAAAAACTTGTTTTTTTTTATATTTAATTTCTGATCGTTTTTTAGTTAATGCAGCTTTTATTTTGGCTTACCGTCACTGAATAAGTAAAACAAAATTTGCATATTAATTTTACTTTTCTTGTGCTAAATGGCTTTCCAATAAACCAAAACCAATACTATACAGAAATACCAATACAGAAATTATTCCGTATATGAAAGGGGCTGTCCCCTCCTCAACGCCTCGCTCTTTACGCTAAATTTTTTTATTGTTTAAAAAATAGAGTTATGAGAAAGTCAAACTTTAACGTAAAGAGCGAGGCGTTAAGGAGGGGACAGCTCCTTTCATATACGGAAAAATTTCTGTTCGTTTTAAGTTTTAACGTCTGGTAAAGTTCTACCAAATCATATTATTGAGTTAGGAATAAAGTGAATACACCATTCCATGCTTTTTTTTTATGCTGATTACGAATATAATAATCATTTCTATTGGAAATGAATTTCAGCCCCCCCCCCTATATATACCTAACCCAACCTAACCTAACCCTGAATTGGCATATATAGTGGGGGGGGGGCTGGAATTTCCGATAGAAATGATTATTATATTCATAATCAGCATAAAAAAAGGCATCGAATGGTGTATTATCAACTCCGTAGTTCTCTAAATATCCAAATTCCCCATACACCAACAATAAGATCCGATTTTAATCCTCTTGTTGCGTGTCATTTGACATGGAACACCCTTCCCGATTCGGTTCGAGAATGCCACTCGTTTGGCACCTTCAAAAGACTAGTAAAAAAATATTTGTTTTCATGTGATTAATTTTCTTTACTTTTGCCTGCTGCCAATAGTTTTTTTCATTTATTTTTTTTTCTTGTTTTATTAAGCAAATGCTTTACATGTTAAAAGTTCAAATGCTTATGTTTATATGTTTAAGTATTAATGTTATGTTTATATTGTTTAAATCTTAAGTGTTTAAATGTTTAATGTTTATTTGATCTTTTCATAATCCCCCTCCTACAGGCCATGGAGCCTTTGTGGGGATTTGTAGATTGTTATGTAATTATTTTACTGGTATATGGAAAATAAATCTATCTATCTATCTATCTATCTATCTATCTATCTATATCTATCTTTACCTAACGTCGTTCCTTACTTTCAGTTAAAAAAACCTGTTTTTTTATTTAATTTTTAAGCATTTTTGAATTAATACAAGTTTTGATTTTGGCTCACCGTACATGAATAATTAAAACAAAATTTTCATACCAATTTTACTTTTATTAGGTTAAATGGCTTTCTCGAAACTTGTTTAATTTTATTTACGAACGTTTTTATTAGCAATAAATATACGTAACTTACGAATTAACTTACGCAACGAACTTCTATATTCATATATTCTTAATACGTATATTAGGGAATTCGCCCCCTAGTCAATACCTTGCTCTTTAAGCTAAATTTCGAATTTTGTTCTTTAAAAATGACCATTAATAACAAAGGCCGTTAATTAGAATAAATAGCTCTTATGAAAGTACTAAAACATCTTTAGCTTAAAGAAGGAGGTATTGACTAGGGGGTGAACCCAATCATATACGTAATATTTTCTGTTCGTTTTAAGTTGTGATGTTGCTCCTTACTTTCAGTTGAAAAACTTATTTTTTTTTATTTGGTTTCTGGTCTTTTTTTTAAAGTATGCTGGGAAATCTGGCGCCCCCTTCACAGCAATGTCCCTTCCCCCATGAAAGTTCCTTCATGGAAAGATCCTCCCATATAACCCCAAACCCACCCCCTCCCCCACTACCAGAAAAAATCTCCCCTGAAAACATCTTTATACTTCCCAATAACCAATACCATATGTTAATATTGGGTAAAGTTCATAAATTTTAGCCCTCCCCCCGAGGACTTCGGGGAATTAAGTCATTCTTAAATACATAATTATCATATTTTCGACCATGCTGAACAAAATGGCTAACTAAAAATTTTGATCAGATGACTTTGGGAAAAAAATTTGCGTTGGACGGGGCCTAGTTGCCCTTCATTTTTTTTGGTCACTTAAAAAGGGCACTAGAACTTTTAATTTACGTACCAATGAGCCCACCCACGATATTCTAGGAGCACTTGGTCGATACGATCACCCCTGGGAAAAAAAAATAAATAAAAAATAAACACGAATCCGTGATCTTTCTTCTGGCAAAAAATGCAAAATTCCACATTAATGTAGATAGGAGCTTGAAACCTCTACAGTAGGGTTCTCTGATACGCTGAATATGATGGTGTGATTTTCATTAAGGTTCTATAAATTTTAGGGGGTCTTTCCCCCTTTTTTCGAAAATCAGCCAAATTTTATCAGGCGCGTAACTTTTGATGAGTAGCACTAAACTTGATGAAAGTTACATATTTGAAATCAGCATTGCAATCTGATTCTTTTGATGTATCTATTGGTATCAAAAACCCGTTTTCTAGAGTTTCGGTTACCATTGAGCCGGGTCGCTCCTTACTTACAGTTTGTTACCACGAACTGTTTGAAACTGGATGCACATAATGCCTTTTGATTTAGTATTAAATACCCCTTAACATTCTCCAAAGTTTCACCTTAATGCGCTTAACCTTTTGAAACACATCAAAAATCAAATATTTATTCTATTCCTAATAATAAATCCTGCAATTGGGCAAATTGCATAATTTACAATCCTGCAAATAGGCAAATTGCAAACTTACAATCCTTGCCCCAGGGCTATAGTTGGGGGGGGGGCATGACATCCCTGGAAATATAGCAATTAGACTTTTTGACTAGTTTGAAAAAAACGACAGTTCCAAAATTTTGATCAGTGTTGAGGAGAAGGACACCTAAAAAGGGCAAGGAGGAGGGGGGCTGCTCGTTGCCTTTTTATCTCTCTTGAACATCTCCTTAACATACCTTGAAGTTTTAACGTTAATACCCTCAGTCGTTCTTTAGATATTGCTGATATTCCCTATTTTCAAACCAGCAAGCACATTGTGTTTTTTGATTATGTTAAGCACCCCACTCAATGTTGATTTAAAGTTCGATTTTAATACCTTAAACGATTTGAGAGACCCAGGATCAAAATACTCTTCCATTAAAAATATTTATATTTTAACAATTGGCAACTTGCACAACTTATATCCCTTGTCCCGGGGGCTGGGGGGTTTCAACCCTTGAAGCATAGTTATTTGACATTTGAAGTATTTTGAACAAAACTACAATCTTAAAATTCCAGTCTGATACCTTTGGAGGAAAAGGGCATGGTGTGAGGGGGCTGGTTGCCCCCCTCTCCAGGATGCTAAAACTTTCGATTTCCAATCGACAGAGCCTCCTCCAAAGTTTATACGACTACCCCTTCCATAAAAACCTTACCTATTAACAATGGTCAACTTTAACAACTTACAGCCATTGCTCGGGGGGCTAGGGGGTCAACTCCGGAAGTTACTTGGTTACTTGGTTACTTAGTTACTTGGTCTTTGTACTAATTTGAACAAACTGATTATTTCAAAATTTTTATCAGTTACATTTGGGAAAAAAAGTGATGGTTGCTCTCCGATCACTTTTGATTCTTAAAAAGGGAGCTAAAATTTTTGATTTCCAATCAAATGAGCTCCCTCCAAAGTTTAGACGACCAATTCTTCCATAAAAACATTATAATTTAACAATCGGCAACTTGCATAACTTACGGTTCTTGTCCTAGAGGTTGTGGGGGCGGTTGTGGTTCTGGTCTCTCTTGCTCCTGGGGCAAAGCTTCATAAGGCCCCCCATGTCTTCCAAAAATTTTCAGGCAAAATTTTAGCACTATTTTTGTTTATTAACAGATTTTTCATTAATTAACAAAAAAGCTATATTTATTTAAAACTGACTTCTCTTAATTATTAGGGGAAAACTAGTACTACTACTATTAACTCATGGCAGCATCAAGCTGTCTGAGACCAACAGAGCAACGCACGCTCCTCCTCCTTCCCCAATCTATTCAAAGCTTCCCTTTTTACACCCTTCTATTGTGTTCCAATTACCCTTAATTCATTACTTACGCCATCCCCCCACCCCATTCGGAGACGTCCTGCTTTTTGTTTGGCCCAAGACGGTTGGCCTACAAGCACAATCTTTGGAAATATGTCATCCTTCATCCGCAGAATGTGTTCTAGCCATCTCATGCTTTCTCGTATTATAGTCCTAGAAAGTGAGATAGAACCACACTTTTCTCATAGCTAACTGTTTGAGGTACGGTCAGTCAGTTGGGTGCCCAAAAAATCCTTAGGCAATTTCACTGGAAAACATCCAGCAAAACCTCCTCCGTTTTTCTGAGCGCCCGTGCCTTAGAATCATACTTGAACATTGTCATCACTGTAGCTTCCAATATTCTAATTTCGGTCCGCAGACTTATCTTCCTATTCTGCCAATCTTATTTCAAATTTGAAAAAGCACCCTGGACCTTTGTCATTCAACTTTTAACATCTCCACTACACCCAGCAGCTTTACTAATAATACTATCGAGGTAAGTGAAGCTGTAAGTAGTGGGGGAAGTGTGGATTTAAGCAGAGCCCTATACCTTCGAATACCGGTGCCAGCACTATTTTTTAAGTTAGTGAACATTTGGCAGAGTTTCTTTAAGACGCAGGTGATTGTAACGTAATACTATAGGGGGTATTTTTTCTCCGAAATATATTTCAAGGTTGTTGCGTAAAAGTTAACTGTTTTCCTATGTAAATGTTTGAAAACCTACGGGGGCAGGTCGGAAAAACCCTCATGGCCGTTTGTCAAGATGCCGGGCCCCTAGCAGTCAGTTCCTGTGACAAGGCCCTAGAAACCAGTTCCAGGCCCTAGCAACCAGCTGGTATTATTGATTATGTAAACATGGTTGTTAAGTAATAGTTAATTGTTTACTTATGCAGTTTAAACCCATGCGTTGTTGTTTTTTTCGTCGAAATCTCTTTTTTTCAAGATATTTTCCCCTCAGGGACCGCTAGTCAAGTGGGGAACCCCGAGATGTAACTGAGGATGACATAATTTCGTGTGACAAAGATACTTGTTAAGATAGAGCTTACGCTTCCTCAAGATATCCCCCAAGCCGCCTACGCAAGACGTGTTTGGATCCAGGGTACCTTTATAATCCATCATCAAAGGTTTTTGTCCGCTGTAGGAATCAAACATGAAACCAGAGATTTCCACTGTAATAGCGCCTTAATCAACTGACCCTAGCAGCGATTGATGTTGTTATATTCCAGGAAATATATTTATCGATAACCTACCTTTGCTTTTCCGTTACCAGGTTTACGTAAGACAGCAGAGGTGAATTATTGTTGAGTAACAATGAACTGTGAACAAACCCAGACAAGGCGATTCTACACTTCTTGGCTATACGGTCGTATAATTTTGGGAGGGGTTACTTTGAGTTGGAACAGAGAGTTCCACTTCTACTGCCAAATTAAATAAAACCAGCTAGGCTACCATCACCATTTTTCACCCCCAGTATCCATTGCCGTCAAACATGGCGTCTACGTTATTATTTTTTTATTTTTTTTTGTTTGTTTGTATTTCTTTTTATAGAGAAATCACTTTATTTAAATAAATATTTACAAACTTCCAGAAGCCTGGTAATCCAAGCTTTTTAGGCACTATCACCTTTCAAATTAACATCCTCAGATCTTTTAAACAAAAAAAAACAAGACGCCTCTTGCTCACTCAATTCTTCGACGGGTACCATTAATATTCACTACCAATCCTCAAACTGTTTGGCACTACTTGAGGTAATAAAAAACAACAACCACAAAAACACATTAATCAAAATCATAACAACCAACAAAAATGCCCCTTAGCAGCCTACGGTAATAGAGTCTAATCGTCTGGTCTAGAATCTCACCTGGTAGTCTTTCCCATGTTAAAAAAAGCTGGTGTCTAAGCGAGAAGCCAGACCAAGTCGATGGTTTCCTTGGTCGTTGAATCATACCTGTGTTACGCGTAGCATATTTATGACAGTAGAGAGGGAGGTGCTACTCCCACCCCTCACCCCTGCTGCCACCTACAACTTTTTTGCATAGTTTAATGGGACAGTGTCAATGACCTTTTTCTCCAAGGTCTCTTTCTCCAGGTCTGTTTTTGGCCAAGTGTCCGCTATGGGAGAAGGTTATGATCTAGGAAAGAGTATTTTTTGTTTTTGGCCAAGTGCCTGGCAAGAATGTTATGATCCAGAAATAGTATTTGTTGTTGTTGCTCGATGCAAATGTTATGATCCAGGAAAGAGTTTGTTGTTTTTGGCACGCTAGGGGAGAATGCTATGATCCAGAAATAGTATTTGTTGTTGTTGCTCGAGGCAAATGTTATGAGTTTCCAGGAAACCGTTAGATCACGTGTTTCCTTCTCAGCCAATCAGAGGGCTCGCTTACATATTAGCGGCGGAGTGAATATAAGGAAAGGATTTTTGCTATAGTTTTATTAGTCTGTGAATAGAATTCACTAAGTTTTTAGTTACCAGTGTAATAACATGAGTGAACAAGTTGAGTTAGAAATATCCTTTTATTGCAACTGTTCTATTTGTAAAGGACATTTTCATGATTTTGAACATTCTCATGAACCTACTGCATGTTCAGACAGCATAGAGGCAGAGACAGATGAGAAGAATCTGGAGGAAACGAGAAGAAAAATTATATGTGACATGGAGAGAAATTTATACCGGTTGCAAGTATGTTCACATAAGAGAAGGATTGATATGATAGAAAAGGAAGATCAAAAGAAGAGACTGGT
>JAQQPU010018396.1:0-15698 GCA_029168905.1 Artemia sp. Kazakhstan ARC1039
TATGTCCCCAGGGCATAACTTATAACCCTTGCCCTGAAGACTGTTGGGGGAGTGTCCTACTCAAAAGTATAATTTCCTGAACTTTAACTGCGTGGAACAAAATGGCTATCTCAAAATTTTGATTGGATGTGTTTGGGGAAATGGTGGGCGTGGAAGGGGTGTTAGTTGCCTTCCAATTACTTTCGACTATTAAAAAGGGCACTAGCCATTTCAATTTATAATCGAATGAGCCCTTTTTAAAGTTTCTACGACAACGTGTTCTATAAAAACTTTATATGCCCCCAGGGCTTAACTTACAAGTTGCCCTGAGGGCTGTGAGGGGATTATCATCCTCAAAGACCTAATTTACAGAACTTAAAACTACGTTGAATAAAATGGCTATCTCAAAATTGTTGATTTGATGTGTTTGGGGAAAAGGTGGGCGTGAGAGTGGGGTTTATGGCCCTCCAATCACTTTCAACTATTAAAAAGGGCACTAGCCCTTTCAATTTCCAATCAAATGAGCCTTTAAACATCTGTCTACACTATTTCCAGCGTGCTAGTTCTATTGGTGTCACTTTGGGGGAAGGGAGCCCTTGCCGCCTCTAATTTTTGCCCCTGTCTATATTTTTAAAAATTCCTTTTTTGGAATGTTTTCAATGGTTAAAGGCCCTTTTTAGATATTTTCATTTAAAAGAAATGGAAAAACAAACCGGAGTGTACTTTTTGAGTGCCGTATGGCAATTTATGATGGCGTTATCAAATCAACTTTATGAACAGCGATTAGATACAAAAATTAGCTTTTGAATGAGCACTTAAACAGCTATCTATCATTTTGCAGTAGTTTTCTAGTTCTGTTAGTCAGTAGTGCGATGTTCCAGTGCCCTGCCGAGTCATTTATTCCGGAAATGGCACGCAAATTTTACTTTTTGAGTGCGATATTGCACTTTGTTGTTGCACTTTGATGTTGTGCACTTTATTGCACTTTGATGTTGTTATCAAGTCTGATTTATAAAAATCGGTTAGATAGAAAAATTAAAAGGCATCTATGACGTTCCAGTGCCCTGCTAGCGGTGAAGAACAAAAAAGAAGAAAAAAGGGCACATCGGTCCTACCCATACAAAAAAGCGATTTTCCTTTTTTCATGATGATTTTCCTCTTGCTACCTTTAAACTCATCGTCTCGTCTTGTCTGTTTTCTTTTGTCCATATTTTGTCTGCTTGAAGAGACATTTTGATTTGCCTAAATTTTCCCAAGGAAAACCATTAAGTTTGGACAATTCTACTTTTATCTCGACAAGTACTTCCATGTCTTAAGATAGAGTCTCATAGCTGTCAGGAAAATAGTGAAATAAATCTTTCATTTGTGTTCATTTCGGTGTGAAATAACCTGGAACCGTCCCAAGAGAGGTGATTGACCTTATATCTAGTCTATTCAAAGAATCTTATTAAGACCACTGGGAAAGTTGGGGGGTAGCCTGTCCCACTAAGGGATTGATTTGTCAACAGCCATGCACGTGGCATTATGCAGGAGTTGAGGAAAATTATCTTGGCATAGATAAAACAGTTCGTTACCACGAAAAGGAGCGACCCGGGCAAATAGTAACCGAAACTCTAAAAAAGGAATTTTTATAAAAATGAATGCATAATAATTGGCTTTTTATGCTGGTTCCAAATTTATAAGATTCAATAAGGACCAGGTTGCTATCTGTTGAAAATACTGACATAGCCAATCGAATTAAAGATGTCAATAAACTATATATTGAGCTTTTCAGTAGCAGAGGACGTAATGCCGCACGGAGGCGCGTTCGTTCCTGAAGAGTCATGGAGTCTATGCAAGACAAACGGTTAAGGGGATTTGATACCTTGAAGGATCACCCAAACTCGTCTATTATAAAGTTTCTTGGTTTATGCAGCCAAATTATTTAAAACTGATTGGGCGGTCTTGCCCTAACTTGCAGAGCTTGAATAAGAGATCCGAATAAACGACAGAAGCTAAAAGATGACACGTACTTTCCCGGAAATCTTAGAATAACCATTTAACTTCTCCTGTTTTTAGAAAGTATGAATTTTGTTTCCCCGATCAAAAGAAGCAGAATTATCTTTTTAAAGTTTAGGAAAGGGTAACCCCTAAAAATGTTCTAGCATACCAGCTAGGAAAAGGCTGAAAAATCGTCATCTCAAAGGAAATATCATTTGACTGATTTGAGAGTTCCCTGTGGTGCCACCCGCTTTGAATGGAAACCGTGCCGGAACAGGAGAAACAAGATTTAACTTTCTTTTCAATCAAATTTCATAGTCAAACCACAAATTCTCAATAGCTTTCAGTGGTAGGTAGCTAGTCCCATGGTAGAATCTGCTAATGGACCCTTTGTCTTTGAGACGGTCAGCCGACTTTGCGGTTCGCAAAATGATTTTTAAGGCATCGAATTCCCTTAATATAGATATTTGTCATAATGCTTTATTTAACTAAGTTGATGTAATGTATTATCAGCTATTATGGAGGAAGGCTGGTGGGTCATTGTATTGGCGGGGGTACCATATGCCTAAAAGAGCGCGTTTCAATCCCTAAATTATCTAACATTCCATGAGCCATCGCATCAATATTTAAAGAGGTGCTGTGGGGGCGTAGGAATCAATTGCTCATCTTCATTCATGTTGATTAGGCCTGGGCATGATTTGAAAAATAATCAGAAATTAAATTGAAAAAACCGCAATTTTGACTCACTCTTCTCGCTAAAATATGACCTTTTGTCCCAATGCTTTCTGAGCGACTAATCAAGCGCAACGGCCGTTGAATTTGAATGAGAAGCGTTTTTAAAGACATTTAAGACTTCAGCGTAAGGACTAAGTGGTTGAGGAGGGGGTAGCTCCCCTCATACACGAAATAAGTCATGTTTGTTTTAAGTTTGAGTTTTGCTCCTTACTTTCTTTTCAAAAAAAAACTTGATTTTTATTGAATTGACTGAAGGACGTAAGACACTGTTCGTTTTAACTGACACGTGCAATAACGCTATTAGACTTAGTCTTTTGGGCGCAAAACAAAAGTTATAGTTGTTAGAACACGACTGCTTTGAGAGTCACCAGCGTTTTTTAGTTATTTTTAAGAAATTTGAAAATATTTATTGTTCATGCTTTAAACAAGGAAATAGACAGAATAAATAATTAATATTTAATGTCGCAATTCTAAAAGTTGCAACGGCTTTCGTAAACTAAAATACTTTAAAGATATTCGATTAAAGCGAAGTTTTGCAGAAAAGAAAATTAATGTATTATTTTCTTTTTTACTATTCCGAATTTATGTGAATTATAATGTGAATTATATTTATTTAATGTCGGAACTCTTATTTTTGAGTGTTAGGTAACCAAGATATGCTTAACTGATTTATTATTTTCCATTGGAACTATTTTATATAGGCTACTATATGACATCCCTTGTAAATTTTCAATACCTAAATAATTGTTTTTATCGTCACCACGCATTTACCTTTAACATTTATTGCTAATAAAAACACATATCTTTTAAGCTATTATTCTTTTTTACCAAAATCTGCGTCGTCACTTTGGTTTCCGTTTTTCTAACTCCTGGAACGTCTAACAGTTCAATGAACAAAGAAACATTATATACTACTAGTGCTAACAACTCATTGCAGCACCAAGCCGCCTTAGGCCAACACAGCTGCTCACGTTCCCCCTTCATCCCAATCAAAGCCTCCATCTTTACACCCTCCTAGAAAGTTTCCATTTCCCTTAACCCTTTCCTTACGACATCCTTCCGCCCAATTGGGGGACGACCTACTTTTCCTTTGGCCCTAGGTGGTTGGCTGACAAGGACAATCCTTGGCAATCTGTCATCCTTCATCCAACCATAGAAAATAAAATAAAAGTTCAAAGTAGGGATAAAATCCTTTGTAATAGACAGTGTATAGAAAATTCACAAAAAATACCAGATATTTCGGTCACATATACAGTGACCGTCATCAGTAGTAAAGTAAAGTTTAGTTTTACTACTGATGGCGATCACTGTATATGTGACCGAAATATCTGGTATTTTTTGTGAATTTTCTATACACTGTCTATTACAAAGGATTTTATCCCTATTTTGAACTTTTATTTTATCGTCATGGAAAGGCAGTGTGGTCTCCGAAATTATCTACGACCATAGAAATAATTCTATGGCTCTATATATTTTCCTTTTCCAGCCCCCAAACTGTTGTTCATCTGGAGTATCATCAGGGCACCCAATTTATTCACGAACTTAATAAAAGCTGACCAAAAAGAACTTCAACTTTCCAACTCGATTTGGCGGAAAAATTGGTTGAATTTGTAAAGGTTTAGACTAAATTATAATGCTATCTAAAGCTTTGTAGGATCTAAAAATTTAATTTCACTGAAATCTGTCATTTGATTTGCTTCAGTATTGGCCATAGATTTAAAACACCACAACATTATAATGTATGATATACATACTCTGAATTTGAATAATCAGTCTTGTTACAAAGATAGTTTTCTTCCAAATCTTAGTTATAATGGTTCCACTCGCTTATTTGCAATTATTAGGCCTAGTACCATGGGACGGGGCTGTGCTCGGTCGAGCGAATTTTATGCATATAAACGGTGTCCGGCATATCTCCCCTGTTGAATATACCACCTCCCGTAGAAAATACACCGGAAGGAATGAAATCCCCCTACACTGTCATTCACACAAGGAAGAGATTTCTGTGTGATTTTTCTAAATATAGTTGTTTTATTATTCAGTTTTTCATTGCCTTGTCAATTCGTGAATTGGTGCTCTCGAACTATACGAAGGAAAGACAAAATTATTTTACTAAGAATTCCGTCCAAAATAACAATACTTTTAGTTGAATATCTTGCTATAATAATTTTCAAAATTCAATTGACCTGTTTTGTCAATCTGCCAGGTTCATTGGACCTGCAAGGCGGCTAATAAATTAAACAATCACTAGCATACAAGTGTTACACAAGTAGAAGATAAAAAACGATGCAAAATTAACGTAGATAGGAACGCTTAAGAATAGTATGACGTGGTTGATATTCACTCATACTTTCCCAACTGTCAAACTACATTTTTACAGTTTTTTTTCGGTTTTTGGGTCTCTAGTTTCAGTAAGCAGAAGATAAAAAAAAATGAATTAAGGCCATTGGGAGGAGGAAAAGAAATTTTTCCAAAGTTGAGAGATATCTGGATCGTTTTTTCACACAATGAAATGTTAATATGCCAATTTTCAGAAAAATTATTGCGTAGAATTCGATATGGAGATATGTTGGCGATAATAAAAGAAAACGATTAGAAAATATATTTGTTCCTTCTCCTTTTCTGCCTTTTATACTTTCCTTTAGAATTAGCTTAAAATATGGAAAAAAACTTAAATTTTTTTATTATTCAACGCTATTATTCAACTAAAGTTTCACTTATCTCCCACGCTTTGCTAAATAGCTCAGAAGCCTTAGGTTAAAACTGTTTTTATGTCTTAAGTGAAGCATTAAATTCACTAAGAGGTTTGTCAAAGGTAAAAGAGTGACAGCCCTTCCCAATAATTTTTTCGCAAGGAATTCTCAGTGTGATATGTAGGTCACCAATGATGGCTCCTTCAGTCCCATTTTCTCACCCGTGATTTTTGCAAATTTTAAATTAATCTCATGTCTGGAAGGGTTTCAGATAACTTGTTGTTTGCTGTTTTCGTTTGTTTGACAGTTAGTAGTTTTCTGGCTGTAATGGTAGAATCTGCTGGAACATTCTATCCAGGTTCACATGCTGTAGCCTTCTGAATTTGTTTTTAAAAATCCACGTAATTTTTTCTTCGTAAAACTGCAATTCCTAGTATTCTGTTTTTTTTTTGTATACTTCTGATCACTATCTTGGAGTCGTGCATTACCCGAAAAGGAGAACTTCATTTTTCAAATTCGGATTTTTGCTAGAAACATGCAAGGGGCTATTGACCTGAAACTTCATATGTATGCTCTCGAGGCTCTGGAGCTCCAAGAATTAAATTCAGGACAAATTATATGGAATCGTTTTGAAAAAAGCACGTAAAAATCGCACGTATGAATTGGCGCCAAAAGAAGGAGTATTTTAAACAATTTCCACATATCTGTATTGAAGATTTTCGGTACTGGTGCATTATGCGGGCATCGCTATAAGAAACCAGTCACGAAACCCGTCAAACTGCTATTTCATTAGCAGACAACGGGTGATTTGCTAGATAAATTGATAGCAAAGCCTGGTTTCTCAATATTTAAAAGATTGTTTTTTGGGGTTTAGGAGGGAGAAAGGTACCCAGGTTAGGTTACGTATTTAATATATGCTATGCTTTACCCCGTCCCCCCTAATGTCCAAATATATGGCCCAAATTCGTTTCTAAACTATTATATATTCATCCTATTTTATTTCATTAGCATTAACCAAACTTGGCTTTTTCGCGTTGCCCGCATAATGCACCAGTACCAGATTTCCTAATTTATCTCTTTTCTAAAACTGAACCTTGTTAATAAATTTTTTTGTATTTTAGGGCGAATCTTCCTGGACTTCCAACCAATTTTGTCCCCAAGGACTTCCATCCTGATGAATTTCATCCAAGTCATGAGTTTCACCCCGACCTGAGTGATGACAATGACGGAAGAGGTGCTGAGAGTCATCTTCCAAGGGCTGGAAGAATCCCGACTGACAACCTGGAAGGGACTTGTCAGCTATACAAGGGCACTATGTGTGGTCAGATTTTGGCTAATAAAAATGTATTTGTTCCGAATGGACAAACTCAGAAACATATTGAAGAAAAGCTATCATCTGCATTCACAGTTATTACACGTTCCGGGTGAGTTGTCAACAATTCATTGCTAATATATATGGCCGTAGCCGTACTCGTGTCCCTGCAATTCTTCTTCTTAAAAGTTTACGCTGAAAGGTTTTTTTTTTCTTTTTATTCTCAAAGAATGTTGTTGGACATACAAATATGGGTGCTTCATTATGCAGAAGGTATCTTTTGCAGAACGGTATCTTCGAGACCATTTCTCCCTGTAGAAGTCTTGATTTTTTTGTGATTTTCCTTTTAATGACTAATACTTCCCATATAATTAGCCTAATTTTTTGCCTTTCTCCTGGATTTATACCGGTCCTCCGTGGAACTCTGCCTCTTTAAATAAAACTGTGCCCTTGCCACGGAGGGAAAAATTATTTTTTGATAGAGATAGAGGAGGTTGTTCATAAAAATGAAAAAAACTCATTTTGAGGCCATGATTTTCTGATTTTTGAGGCTCAGTCTTTGTGGAAGCGATTTTCAAACTTACTAATATTTAATCTTACTAAGGTAGCCTGATAAGATTATAGCTAGTAAATGTAACTGTCTCTAAAGGAGATACTACAAATCATGTCAAAGAAATTTTTCTTTCTGTTTCCACACACTGAATGTTCTGTACCACAATCTTCAGCACTTTATTCTTTTCATACGCCCTTTCAAAAAGTGTAGTTGAATATTTATCCAAGACCTTATCCAGGGGGTAGGGGTTTTTAACCCCGCCCCGGCCCAAACTCATTGTCCAACTCGTAAAAACGTAACAAAAATGAATATAGACAAATTTTTTATGCGTTTTTTAAAGGTTGTTTTGTAACCCCCCTCCACGAAAAAATTCTAGATGCGACTACGTATGCATCTAACTCCAAACTAGTAATTATATTTATATTACATATTCCAAAGGTTAGTTTTAACCCTTTCTAAAACTTCAGGGAAAATCCCGACATTTTCAGAAGGCTGGCCTTTCAAATGGCCTGCAGTAAAAACTACGCTCGTCGTGATACCTATTCTTATGATAATGACAACCTAACATACATATTAATGCAATGTACAACTCAGGTCGGTCAATACTCCAGCTTGAATGCTTATCTTTAAAGTAACTTAAAAAAGGATGAAAATAGCAGCTGCAGTAAATATTACATTTTGGAAAAATTGATTAAAAAAGCGATAGCTTAAAGTACTAACGCCAAAGACGAAGTTCAGCTAGTCATATAAATCTTATCCTTATTAGTTTATACCCGTATTTTATTAAGGCGGGCGAAGATACCATATGAAGAACATGATTCTAATAATCATTGCGATAAAACGCTCGTGGTTAATTATTATTATTCATGCAATCTGAGGTCAATCTTAGAATTTATTGCTGTAAAAGCTACACGACAAAATTTTACTTGAAAGTTAATAAGTCTATCTACGGGGATCGCTTGAACGCTTATCAGAAAGTTAAAATATTAATCTTGGACAGAGAAAGAGAAAAAAAAAACCGCTTTCCCTCTATAAGCGAGCTTGAGATTTTTCAAACTATGAGTTAATTGATTTGGAACCTAAGCAAACAGTTTTTTGGAAATTATTTAATTCCGCCCAGGCGTGAGAATTTCATAAGTAAAATTATTTGATTCTAATTGTTATTTTTTTACTCTGAACATACGCATTCTGTTTCGGTGGAGGGGAGTGGACCCAACTTCGAGAAAGCAAATAATAAGTTAGGTATAAGGAAAATATAACGAATTATAGGGGGAATTGAGAAAAATTTTTGAGTGATAAACGAAAGCTCTACGTCACACCTCTGACGGCATAATGTGTGTAGCTCTGCACAGAGTGTAGCTCCCTGATTACCACAACAAAAAAAAAACACCAATAAATCACGGGGACCAATCAGTTATATTAAATGCAAGGAGTTGAGCAAAGGCATGACTCTCAAGAAGCTTCAATTCTCTCCATCTATCAGCTAAGATCATTTGTTTGTTCAACTAGTTGAAGAACAGTGGCATAATTTCGTCAAAATCCTGTTGGGAGGGGCAAAGCTGGAGCCATGTTTCCCAAATCAAGTAAAAATGACAGTAAAAACTGAGAAATTCGCTATTTGGTATCATGAGACTACTATATAGTAGTATAAAAGTATTATAAAGTTATATTATATAGTAGTAAAAAGTATTATAAAGTATTTAGTAATTATACTTAAGAAAACTGATCCATTTCTGTTGATGCTTGAATTATGCAGGCTTGACTTAATTTTGACAAGACTTTTGAAGAAACTAAATTTCAGATGGGGGGGGGGGGGGGGTCAAACCGAGGTCTGGGAGGGACTGTTGCCCCTCCCCCTGCCTAACAGGTAATTACCCCCTGTGTAGAACTGAAGAATTAAGTTAAACAGAGATACCTATTTTTTACATCCCCAATTCTACCTCTTTTTATTCCCTTAAGTTTGACAAAAGTGGAGGTCACTCTTCCAATAATACAATTAGTTGAGGGAAAATACATTGATATACAGGGAGATTATAAAATTTCAGAACAAAATTCAAACATTACAGATTTTGTTTGCTTTTATCTCATTTTTAATATGGTATTACATGACCGCTATGAAAACTTCTCGCGTTCTGTGTGGTGCGAGCTCAACTCGATCGTCGCACATAGTAAAGAGGCTATACTTCTCAAGATTGAGTCGAATTACCAGGTTTAGCAGATATATTGCATAACTGTGGAATCGAAGATCCAGGCAGCCTCAATCAAAATCTATATTCTGCTTGCGAAGTTCTGCTGTATTTAATGTAAGGGTACAGTAACCGATTTTCTCGAAAAAATACTTGTTTTTGTGTTCTTGACAACCAAAGACTCGACGAAAGCAGCGGAAATGTCGGGTAGTTACGCTGTTAAATTAGTGTATACTTGAAGGAAAAATTATTAGCGTCAGCTTGAAGTTGCTTGAACGAGGTTTTCGACGATATCTTCCCCGGGAAATTTTTTTCGCCCGTCTCCAAGTCTTGAACCTCTGAGCACTTATACCTGAGGATTGCAAAATTGGGTATATTTTTGGATACTTTTTTGTACATTTTAGAGCCGATTCTTCTTACAATTTTTGTTTGTGTCTAAATCGAAAGCTAACACAAACTTCCCTTTGTATCTACTGTCTACAAAGGTAGAAAATTGCAAAAACTGAGATGTACATGGGGAAAAAAGATTTTAATGTCTTAGTCAATATTGTCAATTCATTGATGTAGAACCGACAATTTGGCAACTTTGCTTTCTGAAAGTCGAAATTCATTTTTTGATTGAAAGGAATTCTAGCCAGAAAACTTAAATTATTGGTTCAAAATCATTTTTTCTTTTCTTTTAGTGACATCTCCCAAAGCTGTGCAGAATTCACTGTACCCGCCCTTTGTCACGCAGCCTTTCCTCTGTGTGATGACAGCAGTCCCCGGCCAATGCCTCGCAGATTGTGTCGCGATGATTGTGAAATACTTGAACATGATTTGTGCCGACTCGAATATGCTGTGGCCAAGCGCCATCCACTTATTGATAAAGTTGGACTTCCCGAGTGCAGTGAGCTGCCTCCAGTTGGAACCAAAGATAGTTACAACTGTTTTAGCATTGGTATTCCAAAGCGGTCAGAGGTTATTGAGGGTGAGTCTTTTTTGGTATAATGCTCAGATACTAACTATTGGTTATAGTTTTGCTCCGATTTTTTTTTATTTCTAGTTATTTGTGCAGTTTTGAACTGCCAAAGTCTTCACCAGGAAGCTCGTTCCGTCAATTCAATGTATTGATAAAACGGTAAATTTTTACCAAATCATATTATTGACTTACGAATAACGTAAACATACCACTCGATGCCTTTTTATGCTCTTTCCAAATATATTAATAATTTTTGTCGGAAATGAATTTTACCCCCGCCCCTATTTATACCAATTCAGGGTCTATATTTGCACATTAGGGGGGTGGGGGTAAATTTTATTTCTGATGTAAATGAGAGGTAAGATTAAACTTTCCCCCCACTCCCCTAATGTGCAAATATATACCCTAAATTGGTATATATAGGGGTGGGGGCTAAAAATCATTTCCGACAAAACTGACTATTATATTCGTAAAGAGCATAAAAAAAGGCATCGAGTGGTATATTCACTTTATTCGTAAGTCAATAATATAATTTGGTAAAAATTTACCGATAAAACTAGTTGTCAAATAAATTTAATATTTATTTGCTCAAATATATTTAAGTGTCTAGTTCAAGAGTGAACGGAGTTTATATGTGAGGGTTACGTAAAGAGAAAACAGGAACGTACGCAGGAGGAGTGGGCAAATCCTAAATTTTTATGAATTCCTGTGTAGCGATACAAATTTTATGACTGAGACAATTGCGGTAATGAAGATTGACCGCGTCAAATGTAATCTTAGGCTTTAAAGCTATGAACTTACACCTTATAAGTTCTCCGATAGAGCCACTTATAGCGCTAAGGGCTGCGCCATATGTAATATTATGATTTAAGGCGGTGTATCGATCGCGCCGAACCCTTCGTCCAATAAATTGTTTTAAACATTTCTGATGATTCAAACGTTCACACCGCTCTTATTCCTGAGAAACATTGTGTGTAGCATCTTTTTTATTGCCCACTATCTTAGCGAAATCCAAAACTGGATAGCGCCGTTCTTTGTCTGAGGCTAAAATGCAATTTTTCTCTTTGCTGATTAAGAACTTTTCTTTTTTTGAAACTAGATTTAAACTTAATTAGAGGAAGTCGGAATTATCTTTAGAAAGAAAGGAACTTTATTTTTTGTATTTTAAATATATCATATTTTACTCACGGTACATATTACCCTTCCCATTATTTAATGACGACCCGTCATTAGGACTTGCTTGCCTTTGGGCTTTTGAAATGTTCGCAATTTATTAACTATTTATTCTACATAATTTTGATTGACATTGTATTATTTCATATTTTTATTTTGGCTTAATCAGGAGTGCTAAAAAATTTCTCTATTACATTTCTTATTTTATTCTACATCCCTATCTAAAATTCATCTACCGGACTAAGATTATTCATGGTTCTAGCCTAGCTACTATACTAAAGATTTTTTTTTCTACATCTAACTCTGATTACTTTTACATTTCCAACAAGGTTGGGGCTATTCTACCTTTACATAAGATTTTTTTGAGAATTCACGTTTTACAAGTTTTTTTTGATTTTGCTGTCTATAGGGCACACTTCTTTCTATCTACGCTACATTAAATGAATAGCACGACAACGCTACACATAACTATCTGAACATCTAACACTACATATAAGAACGATTTAAAACACACTATTGGGTTTACCATATTCACTGGTAACATTAGAACACTTTCACTGGGGATGTTTGCTACGCAACGTTAATGATAGGATATTGGGATTTTTGAGTTATCAAAGTTATTAAGAAGTAACATATGTACATTCACACCTATTTCATCACCTTCGAGTCTCTTTAGCGTACTCAATCCTTCTGTTGTAAAGTATGGTCCTTCACTCCTTTCGTCTTGGCAAAATTTTTAAAGCACTTACAATATAGTTTCTTCATGGAACAGTTGGAGCATAATTGTGTTCACACGACGAGCTTTCTCTAATTGTCAACTGGGAAATGATGCTTCCAACTACAGGCGTGGGAATGTGCTATCAGAGTTAATTCTCACCTGCTTTTTGACAGTTCATAGGGTGCCTTATTATTAAGGGGTCGAACACTGGGAGTGCGTTTATTTTCTTCTCAGCATATCATTTTTGGGATATTTTAGACACATAGAGAATATTATTCTCGCATAAAATTGTTCATTCGTGCACTTAGGGATCACAGTTTTCTTATGAAATTGTTACCTCATGGCTTGCGTCTATTAGCCTTTGCGGTGATTCCTAGGTTAATCACGGGGGAATTGAAGTTTGGATTTGGAACAGGTCGACATCAAACTATAGTGACTCCTTCGACATATTGTCTTTAACTTGTGGGAGGAGTATATTGTCACTGAGGGGTTGGTCACTGGGGTTAATTTTGGTTTCTGTAATTCAATGGTTGGTTTCCACGTCCATTTTTCAGAAATTATCTCGTAATATTATGGGATAACAGAGATATGAACTTTCCAAACAGAGGGGATAGGATGGATTCCGAGAAATGGTCGAAAGGGATTCGACGCGTGAATCTGCGTCATATAAATAATTTTTGGGATCATCAAATATCATAACTATACAGTCAAATGGTTCATGTGTCCATAAGGATTATCATGGGTGATATTTAGGTACTTATATCTTGTACTGGTCGATGGGGTTCTCAGGATTTATGTGATTATATAGTTCGATAATGCGCTGGATATTGAGATTCAAATATAATGTTACCTGATACGTAATATGGTTCATGGTCGAGGAAACAACGACCAAAAGGTAACTCTAATTTTCGTAGACGTAGCTGGGATGAAAATTGGCTGGAGTATATGGTGAGTACTCTTCGTTGGTTGAGGTATGATGAAGATAGATGCTTCTAGGTTGTATCTGCACTGGACAACTCATTGTAATGATCGATATCGAATATGTCAATCCACTTCCTCTAATAAAAATAACGAGGCAGAATCACACGTTCTTTAAAATCAAGTAGTCTTAATACATAATAAACAATACGATTAGGTGCATTTTAGGGTGAAGATTACCCTACAAGATAATATAAAAAGATACGCTGATATTACTACATAAATATGGTTTTAATAAAGCGACATTATTATCATGTTGGTTTCATGTACATATAATTCCCGTTGGGAAATCTAAAACAGAGATGTCTTCAAATTTGTTTTGAGAAAGGAAACAACGATAAAAGGCTTATTTAATTCTTCAATACTTATTTAATTCTCCCTTAGATTTAAAACAATCCTATAAACATAAGTTACTCTACATTATCAAGTTTGAGGTCTAATTTTACAACATATTTCATGCCTGCATTGTTCACGCACGACCGTGCTGTTTAAAAAACGCATGTTGCAGCGTCATAACCGCACGGTTTTACGTAAACGATCCTAACAATGAGGGAACAAGACATAGCAAGTACGAGTGGAGACCTCTATACCCACTCTTTTTCTAATGTCTTCCCTTTTTCTTGGCTTAGACGTTCTCATGGGGTTCTGGGTTTAACCTCTGCATTTCAGCTGTTTCCCCGTGTTCTTCTCTTGGTTTTCGCCTTCTTAGTCTCAGGATTTTTTCGTAATTAAAAGTCAATAAGGTTCTTATGGTCAGGGAAGTCGCGAATACGAAACATACGGTCAGTAGTATGTTCCACCAGAAATTGGTTGAGAATAATCCGTATCTATCATCCACGTACGTTAATCTTTGGTCTTCATTTGTAAATAGGGGAATCTGGGAGTCTAATGCTTCTCTTATTTTTGTGAGCTTTACTGTCCCTTTATTTTTTATATTTTGGACCATATTGAGGTTTTCATTTCCTCATTTCCTATATTGGGAATAGTGTACGACAGGTTAATTGCCTTGAAATTGATTATTTTGGGACTTATTATCTTTGTGCTCGTGGTAATTAACGGCGTTCGAACAGTTGGCTCTTTAGTTACAAGTCGACATCCTTGTTTTATGGTTATCGTACCCACATCTTGTAACAGTAATTCTGTTTTGTAACTTGGGTCTATTCTTTCTGTATTATTGTAACAAGACATAGTTCCAACAGTTTCTCTTGGAACAGAAAATAACCAAAGATCATTTCTAAGGTGTATGAATATTTCTCGCTTAGTACTTCCTATCATGGCTTCTTTCAGTTAGACTGAATGCATCGTACTGGAATGGTACGGGTAGACTTTTTATATTAAAGGAAATTATTCGAATTAATTATATGCAACTTTTTAGTTAGAATTTGTTTTCGGGAACTGATATATGTTGAACAGACGGTATCAGACGGTTTTGATTCATGCAAAGCCATAATATATGTTGAACAAAATTTTTCTGCAGCATTTTTTATAATTGTATTATTTTTACTCGTAAATTAAAAGTTTTTAAATTATTATTCCTTTATGACGCCTATCTATAAAATCTTTTAATCTTATACTGATTAAGTGTAATTCCATCTATCGGGTTTTTTAACCGTTTTACCCGATTGTGTCGTTACTTTCTCCTCGACTTCTTGTGGTTTTTTCTTTTTCGGTTTTTCTAGCGAAATAAGATCAAACTTTTTGTATTGTTTTTTCAAAAATTCTTGCCCTTTTAATTTTGTTTCCTTCGCGTGTGCGAATGCTGAAGTCGGTTTTGATTTCCCTATTTCTTTAACTAATATATGGTCTGATTCGCCGTCAGACTCTTCGGAACTGGTTTCCGATGATTCTGTATTATAAGTTTTAGAAGTTGCACCTCGCATTTTTGAGGTATCACCTCCCCTTCCTTCGTAAATTTCTACTCCTGGAAGTAGAAGGTTTATTCTCTAAGTCCTCACTTTGAGTTTTCAACTCGGGAGATTTGAAAGATTCTTGAGAGCTTTGGGAGGAATCAAAAGTTTTTGCGGGGTTCCTCCACTGTTTAAATGCAATGTCTCTTGGGGGATGGGGCATTCTTTGCACTAGTGTTTCCCTCCATGAAGTCCATTGTTTAGGCTTGACCTTGGACACAGTTATATCATGATATTGTCCTTGCCGGTCATCCTCGGGAGTTTTATTCTTAGGCAACGTACTTTGACTCATTTTTATTGGGAAATTTATTAAATCCATAGCTTCTCGCAGATTTGTTTTAGTTGAATCTTTGGGAGGAGTTTTCTTTACAGTAATACCGGAGGTTTCTACAGCTCTGTTCAATTCTTCCTGCAATGACAGGGGCCTCTCTATTGGTGTTGCCGGGGAAACCATATCGTCTGGAAATCTTTTGGGGGGACAAGGGGTCGAAATTCTATCAGGGAAAAATTGGGTTTTTGGAGA